>VZTA01006690.1:8115-19596 GCA_013398855.1 Mohoua ochrocephala | reverse complement strand
TTTTTTTTTTTTTTTTGTAGCTCACATAAAACTCACTTACACAAGCTTTTTGCATGCTTTGACTGTTAGGACATATTTCTCCTTTAGCAGATCTAAAGTGATTTGATGCCAATTTAATGCCAGAAAGCATAAAAGACCTCAACAGGTCCTTAGCAATCGCTGGTAATTTCCACATCTGCCTCTTTATCTCATCCCCAAATTTTTACGTTTTTAGTGAAGTGGATTTAATATTACTGAATCCAACTCTGCTGTTCTGGATAGTTAGAAATTGAACTTTACAGATGAACATTAGACAAGGTTTTCCAGAACAGGTGTTTTTAAAAGTGCTCCCCTTTCTCCTTCAAGACAATAAAACTCTCATCTACAAACAACACCTGCGGGTTCCTGACATTTCCTGAATTGCAGGTACAAGCTCATCCGCAGCAGAAACTGAACTTTACAGATGAACATTAGACAAGGTTTTCCAGAACAGGTGTTTTTAAAAGTGCTCCCCTTTCTCCTTCAAGACAATAAAACTCTCATCTACAAACAACACCTGCGGGTTCCTGACATTTCCTGAATTGCAGGTACAAGCTCATCCGCAGCCCAGCATTAGTCCATGCAGATATCCCTTCAGTCCACTTCTCAAATTGTGTCAAAACCCTCCCAAAAGCTTCTCTGTGAATACACATGGAAGATCAGAAGTCTGGTCTCACTAAACTGCTTTCATCATTATGTTTCTGGTATTCACATTATGGACAAATGACCTAAAAAATTTCAGTTAAACACATAAAGGAAGGTTGGTTTTTTGTTTTTTTTCAAATTACAGAATTACTTTCAAAACCCACAAACCTGCAAAGGGAAATAGGATTTGCTGGATCAGATAAGATTACTAGTCTATCTGGTCAGGCACATTCAGTGTGTAGCTTTGTAGAAAAGAAAATTAAAATGGAAGGAAGAAATGGTGAATAAAACTAATTTTGCAGTTCAATGCTCTATCAGTTTTTACAGTATTTTAAGAAGAATAAAAAAAAAACTCACACAAAAGAAAACAATCTGGTCTTCTTATTTCCCCAATTTTTTCTATTACAATCAACAGATAAATTCTACCATTTGCACCAGCACGAATACAATTTCTTAACCTACTTGAGAATCATCAAACACTGCTTTGGTGCAAGACCCTGAAGACTTTCAAGTGTTTGCCACTCATATCAAAATCTTGCCATGGTAAGGAAAATGCATGTGCTTGTGCATGTAAGCAAACACAGAAAGACCTAAACCTTCTTCTTTATTTACAGCTATATGACTGAATACAAACAAGCTGCTTTTCACTAGTTTCACCACAGGCATAAAATATTTCAAACTCCAGGACTACTGAGAAGCTCACAGTTTTTTTCACCAGTCATCATGCTCCAAATTTACAAGCCTAACTCAGATGGTTATTGCTGGGATGTACCTGCTTAAATCCCTTCCACAGATGGGAGAGTGAACACTGCTCATGCCAAGTTTCAGTCTGGATTGAATTTTTACAGCTGGGTCATAAATTTGCAGATTAAAAGGGTTCTAATGGAAACACAGGTACAACCTTAACTACAGCAACATGAACAGCAGCAATGTAACACTGCACGAGGGACAGTCTGTGCTACAAGCAGAATCCACCAGGAGTTACCCAAAGTCGCATTACTTCTCCCCAGCAGCGGCGGAAGGAGGCTGGGACATGCAGAAAACCCATGCCAGGTGTGAAGTTTCAATTCAGATGTTTTTCCAGAAAGAAGTGAAACTTTTATGGGCTTGCCATTCCTTTAAGTTTACTGCCCCAGCCAGAATGTGAAAAGTCCAGCCCTTTTTTCCCTCCTGCTACTCCCCCGTCTCGCCTGTGCCTGCCTTGTCTGCACCCTGTCCCCTCCTGGTCACACTTTCTTGCACTGAACACAGATTAATATGTTAGTAAGAATCACCAAAGGCAGTGGTTACTCGTGATGAAGATGATAGCTTTCATATGTAAAAGCGACCCACTGGGCAATAAAGAAGGAGTTTGTCCCTGTCATTTCTTTTTCTTCATGCAGGTGCCATGTGCAGATGTCTTGGTGCAAGAGCAGAGTCAGCTGCAGTCCCGCAAGGAGAGGAGGAGAATGTGCCTGTTCTGAGGAGCAGAACAGGCACATTGCAGAGCTGGAGCCAGCACAAGTCTTGCTGGCAACCCAGTGATCTGCCTCCGGCCATGGCTTTGTCTGCTCAAAAGTGCTCCCCCATCAGTGATATATAAATTTAAATGTGTGACTTCTAAGCCACTTCTGATGAGGGGACAGCACACATCTCCGTCTTTGCAAACACTCTTGTGTTTTGTTCCCCTTTTTTGCTCTTCCATGTATAAAATCATGCCATATTTTACAAGTTCATTGGCCTACATCTCCTCTTTGGCACAAACAGCTGATACTCACATTTTGCTGCTGGGTTTCCTGGGTAGGGGACAGAGCAGATACACCCTCCTTTGCACCTTCAGAAGCATGCTGGGGGACAGCTGCAGTGCCAGGGCCCCTCTGCATGCACACCAAGGCAGCGTGAGGCAGCCAGGCCATGGGGACATCCCACGGGATGCAAAGCACTGCTCCTGCCTGGTGCTGCCCCGCTCCGTCCCTGGCTCTCAAACCAGGGCTGCAGCACCCAGGGGTTTCTGCTGCTCTGCTTGAGCTGGTACATTGCTGGTTACCTCGTCTCATTATGTCCTCCGAGCCCCACTCTGCCCTCCTCTCTGAGCAGTGATTCTTTTTGCAACACATGCAGTGTTTCTTTTTGCAGCAATGGCTGCAGCTGAGGGACCCTCGAATCAGGGCAGAAGCCATGGCAAGGCAGCACGTGAGCCTGGTTCCTGCCGCAAGAGATCCGCGCACAAATTTGGCTACTGGGGAAAATCCTGCTCAGGCAGTGGAAGGGGAGAAGGCATCGCATCCATTTCACTTAATGAGTTTTCCCAAGCTGTAGTTTCACACACTCTTTAAATATCCTTAAATTAACTGCTAATTTTCTAACTAATTTCCCTATTATGTTCATTACTAACCATGCAGTCTACAGCTAAAACTGGAAAACAGTCTGATTTATGACTATGTGCTTTTCCATGCACATAATTTCCTGAAACATTCGCATTTTGGCTGGCCCCAGGTTTTAAGACCAAGCATAATTCTGAAGACATTCGGAACAATGGGAAAATGGGGATAAGTATTTTTTTCTCCTTGAAAACACCTTCGCTAAATGAGTGAGGCCTAAGGCTTGCCAGGGAACAGCTCTTGCTGAGGCCTGGAGCATCGACTAACTCTAAAGAGGAGTATTAAAATATAGAGTTGTTAGAGATTGGTGACAGCACCACACATTTTTCCTGCTGTGTCTGAGAGAGGTCTTGGGCAATCACAGAGGTCTGATGCTTTTTTGGCCACTGCTGTGAATATTTGCATTGGGAAAATTTCAACGGTCTTGGAGAAACGGAGGCAGGCTTGCTGCACCGGCACGGGCAGTGACAACCTGTGGCCATGGAAACATGGCTGGTGCCCTGATTTTTTTGGTGTCTCTGATTTTTCGGCCAGATGTTGTAATCTTTTCCATTTCAAATCATTCATGCAAGAACATCTCATTCTCTACAATGATAAAGCTGTCAGGAGTCCTGACACGTGCTGCTCTGAAGCAAGCTGATTTGGAGAAAATCCTCTGCAGCCAAACAACTGGCTCAAGACAGTTTTTACTGAAGCATATGGAAAATTTGCCATGACATCAACAGAAGCAAAACCAGAAGATGTACCCACAGTCCCTCTCTGCTCTGTGGGGTCTCCACAGCAACTATACCTCAATTATAGAACAGGCACAAATATGCTGCTATTTGATGTCCATCTTACCTGCATAGAGGCCAGTCTCTGGAATCTTTAATATTTTGGGTTTAAAGGGGAAAAAAAGTCTTAAACATTCATAACCTTTTGCATCTGAAAACAAACAGATAAAACAAGGATGCAGTTTGTGCATCCAGCATCTGTGAAAAAACAAATATTCTCTTTTCCCATAAAATTAACCACTAAAATAAAGGAGTGGAGAGAAGTGGCACAGGAAAGTTGACACTGCTGGGAGTGCTGTTTCCCTTCCCAGCAGGGCTGGCTCCAGGCAAAGCTCTTCCTTGCCGGCTGGCAGTCCCTGGGTGCCCGGGCTTTTGGGACAGTGCTCCGCCCCCAGCTGTTGCTGTTCCCAGCCCACCCAGTGCTCTCTTCCTCCATTCCCCTACCTGAGAGAAGTTGGAACTGCTACCTTCCCACAAAAAAGATTCAGTTTTGATGAAGCACTGTTTTTCAGGGTCATGTGGAAATAATCCTGACCCATTCCTCTTGCAGCTCAGGTACTGAGAAACCAAGACACTAAAGAGAATTAAAAAACCAGCTTATTTGATTTTTGGTGTTTGAACTGAAAGAAATGCACAAAGTGAATCGAACTAGCAGGGAACAGGTGGGATCTTTAAAGTTCTCAGGTTTGGGCTATCACATCTGGTATATTAAACCTGACGCTTCCCGTGCAGTTAAGACATTTCCTTTTATTCTTTCTTTAGAAAAAACAACAGAACAGTAAATTAAACACAATCTTCTCCTCAATTCTCAATTCCATGCTATTTTAGTGTTGACGAATCAGGTCATGTAATAATAAAATTCCTGCAGAAATACGATCTTAACTGTGTAACCTTCAAATTGCAGTTATGCTGCTGTGTGCATTTAATACTGTACTTGACATTCACCTTTTACATTTCACTTCTGGATGACATTAGGATCTGCAAAAAAGACCTCCTTCAGCTCTCCCAGGTTACCATTTATTTCAAAGTATCCCCAAGGTCTCCAGCACCGTTTAGATCAAACTTGCAAAAGTCACTGCTGTGAGCAGTTTTTGCGGGTCCCTCGAGTTGCTTCTGAAAACAGGTTCCATTGTGTTCGTATTATGCTTTCAAATTTTATGGCTTATTTTTAAATTACATGTTAATTTCTAAAAGTGTTAAATTGTGAGGAAAAGTTGGCAAGGACCACACAAAATCACAGCACTGTTCTGCAGCTCGTGTTTCTCTCTATGGTACTTATGCGCACGGCTACACCCTTACATTTCAGTGCTCTGTAGGAATGTGGGCCTGATCCTGCAGTGTGCCAAAGGTCTCATCAGAGGCGCTCAGCATGCTGCAATAAACGACCCAGGATCGTGCTTTATAAATCACCAACTTTGCAGGATCCAAAGGAAAGAAAGAAAGGAAGGAGAGAGGAAAGAAAAAGTCAGTAGTAATGAAAACATCAGAAACAGAGCGCACTCCTGAGCATAAATGTCTAAAAATAGAGATCAAACATCTTCAAAAATCAGCCAGTCATTCAAGCATTTGTTTAAAACCACCCTCTTTTCCAGGCCTGCAAGTTTTTAGTTTCCTCACTGTTTTTATTTGTTCTGGCTTTTCTACTGTGCTAAGTAATACATAAAGTGAAATCAATGAAAAATCTGCCTAGAGAAAAAGGACTCCCTGTCCTGCCATTTCGTCTCTTTTTCCCTTGTTTTAATTTTTGCTTTCCTTCACTAGATAACAATATGCCAGAAAGCTGGGGATTTTTCATTTCCTTGTGCTACAACGACGCAGAACATTTTGTTTCTGCAGGTGACTGACGATAGGGTACTCAGGGAGCACTGCAGCGTGATTACAGGAAAGTCAGCATTTTAGTGATCTGTAAACCAAAGACTGACGTTGCCTCTTTAGATTTATATTCAGCCTCACTACAAACATTATTAGATCTTTTCCTTGTAGATTTCTGGAGTGCTTGTTGCAGTCCAGACTGCTGTTTCTGCATGCATTTGTACAACAAATACAGGTAGACAAGTCTGGTTTCAGTTATTCCAGTCACACAGAGAACCCGCTGTTAGTGACAGCATGCCAAGCAGTTAGTGAAAACTAGTTCTCCAACACTAGTTCTCTCCAGCTTTTTAACTAAACAAAACCACTGAACCAAGCCTTTCAGTCATCAGTTTAAGATGCATATTTGACCAACTACATATATTTATATATTATACCTTCACCAGGATCAATGTGAACTGATATTTTCTGCTTTAAGTGAACACACTTGCGTATGTCATGTTATATACATAAGAATATCAGCTTACGACAGAAAGACTTCCAGAAACCTGTGACATACCCGAGATCAGCTGCGCTCTTCCCTGGCTGCTCTGTTCTCCCTGCACTGTCCGCCCGCGCCGCCTCCCGCAGCAGCTCCCCGGCTCCCCAGGCCGGGGGAAACGGCAGTGAGGGCACTGCACCTGTGAGGGCTCCGACTCGGAGTTCGCTGCTCCTGCTCCAGCACTGAAACTGCTTCCCATGAGCTCACCATAATTGTGTGGAGGTATAAAACGAGGCTGCTCTGCCGACAGTCAATTATATAGCCTGTCCTTGATCTTTATGTGGGATTTCCCAGTTGCATGAAGCTGGAGTAGCATATGGTCCCGTGTTTATAAGCATGTTAATGACTGAAATGGGAAACTCCACAACCCGTTTTCCTTATAAACTTTAAACTGCAATTTCTTGTTTTTGTTATTGGACACTGCCCTCGTACGCCGTTAATTTGGCGCAGGCTGGTGAGACACACGTGGCCACGCCGACCCCGGGCACTGGGCGAACAAAGTAGCTCCAGACACACTGATGTACCTGAAATCAGGGTCCAGCCCATAATCAGAAGCAGACAGAGTGAGTAAGCTTTCTACTTGTGATCTGCCACGAAAAGTTACCCTTCCAGGGAAGCACAGTTAAGAATTAGTTTAAACTCCAGTGACTGCCTGTCCTTAGAGGCACAACGACCTTGCCAAACGTTTCTCAAAAATAAAACATCAATCAGTTTTCACTCTGTGCTTTTTGAAATCCTGCTTAAAATGTCTTCATAAATGAAAACATCTAGTAGGGACTTGACAATCCTGCAACATTTTCTTTGCATTAAAAATCAGCCGTTTTGCTCTACAAAAAATTGCAGTGGGGAACTCTTTCTGAGAGGAGACATCTCACTTAAAAATACACTTGCCACTTTCAGGAGAGTAAGAGTAAAGGTAAAGTCAGCCATACCCTGTTATTTGCTTAATCAAAATGTATTACAGCTGTTTTTGAAAACACAGATACAGATCTGCTACACAACTGCACTGAGAACTGCCAACCCAGGTATTCAAATTACAAATAAAAAACATCTAAAAAGTAAATCATTCTTATTTATCTCTCCCTACCTAACAATCATGTGGATAAATTCATCTATTTGAAGGTAAATTTCATAAATGGACAATAACTTGAAAATACCTGCTTTGTTCATGAAAAGCTTAATTCCTGCATGTTATAACATCATCAGAAAATCATTAATGGGAACTGTAATCTCGTAACTGAAAAAAAGCCCATTTGTACCTATATTTCCTGAATGTTCACACATATAGAGCAATGATACAGCAAAAAATATCATGTATATACATGATCTTTTTTTCTTTCTATATACTGCTTGCCTGCTCTCAAAGTGCAAAAAGAATAAAACTACATCCTAAGAGCTGCTGGTCTGTTGTCAACAAATGTGAAAATGTTAAGAAAGATATTTAGGAACTGACTTAAATACAATCTCAAGAGGAGTTCCAGGAACGCCACAAACTTTCAGGACAAATATACTAGTTTTTAGTCATTCCAGCACAGCTGGTGAATTTACACAGTTACAGAGTGCCTCTCTCAGCCTTCACATTAATGACCATATTTTTCAGTGCAGCTTGAAATTTTTCAAGAAGAACTTAATCCAGTAGCAAATTTATTATAAATTTTAAAAAGTCATTGCGTCCATTTTTAGGTTATGGTATAACGTACAGAAAAACAGAAGTTTACATATCTGAGCTGCTGCATCTGTTCTTGAGTAACTTTTCTCTTAAAAATAAAACTTGGCAGACAATACGCTTGTAATGCAGACCAAATGCATTTGGTATGTTGAGAAAAAAAAATTACATGAACGGAGAGAGTTAATTTTGAAAGTTATTAATTGTGCGTGCACTATTCTTCCTCCCCATGAGACCACATTTCTCTACAGGGCCCCCACTCACTCCTTGGTCATTTCCAACAACCTGCACACACAAACATCCTCCTAATCCCCACTACAGAACTCAGCCTTGTGGCCCCTCCACACGGACAAAAACCCCCACAGGAAATGTGCTAGAAAAGAGAGAGCAAAGGCTGCAAACTTGAGAGGCTGCAAAGGCACCCGAACCTGCCTGCCAAGGAAGCCAAGGGGAACCAAGGACAAAATCTAAATCTGTGTTAACTCTACTGCAAAATCCTCCAGTACTTTTCAGCAATATTCATCCCTAAAATGATGCTGCCCTCAGGGTGGTCCCTGGCAGAATAACCCGACAAGAAAGGCCCAGAACAACGCATGGGGTGCTGCACTGAGTGGCAACCCTGAGAAGCTGGCTGAGACCTTCAGAGACTGGGGTACAAAACTTCTTCTTTTCTTTTTTTTTCTTTTTTTTTTTTTTTTTTTTTGTTTGGTTTGGTTTGGTTTGTTTGGTTTTTTTTCCCCCCATATGTACCAAAGAAATACAGAAGTTTCACGAGAGGAGCCTTCCAGGATTCCCTGCCTCACAGGGACTTGAGCAAGTCCTGATCTTGCCCTGATTTACAGCAATTTACTGGCATGAACCACGCAGTCCCATGTGCCTTGCTCTGACTGGTAACACAGTGGGTGATATTACACCATGTTTTTGTGTCTTTATTGGTAAGATTAATAAACTATCTGTAACCCTTCAAAAACCAGTAAGACAAGGTATTTAAGGGCCAAGTCTGTGGCCTCTTAGCTCAGTGCCCTGTATCTGGAGAGTGATGCAGACATCAGTCTACAGCAATGCCTGTATTCCTAAGAGACGCGTGAGCACCAAAGGGTCCCATACTAGACAAGGCACTCTGAGGACAGAAAAGGTGCTGTACAACAGGGGAAGGTGTTCACATGCACTCCACTGAAGGGCATACGACTCACGTAAGTGCCACAAACAGCCACCTTGAAATTTCAAAGCCCTCCTCTTCCTGCCAGCTGAGGCCGTGAAGAACTCCAGTCCTCCTCTAGTCCTCCCTTATTGTAATAGAATGCTCAGGAGTTTTCTCCTTCCTTAGGCTCGTCTCAGTGCTGACAAAAGGTGGACTGTAAGTGTCATTTCAAAAATTATCCCCATTGCTCCATTTGAAAAGCAAACCAGCTTCATTAGTGGCCAGTAACAGCACTTAACTGTTGTACTGCAGGCAGAACTTCTCCAGAGAATGAAAGGGTGGACAGGATTTATCCACTCCGATATAAGAGGATGGACAGGAGTAATCTACTCTCATGCAAGAAGATGGACAGGCACTATCCACTGTCATATGAGAGAATGGACAGAAGGTACCCAGTCTCATAAAAGGCACAATCAGGTGACACTTATTCCAGGAGACACTGTCTACAGAAGTTGTCTGCAATAGAAATCAAGCAGAAAAATATCCCTTACCTGTCCGATAGACAAAATTGCCTTCTGTCTCTGATGATGATGGAGACACCAGCTCTTCCTCAAATTCATTGGAACTAAATGAACCGGAATGATTCCTTTGCCTTGTTTTTTCCATCATAGCTGCATTAGTAGCCATGACATGTCTCAATGAGTCATTTAGGTAACGATTCAGTAAGCTGCTTTTGTATTTGGGGGGTGACACATAATCCTCATTGGCACTTGTTTCTGGTCTCACTCCTGTTTTTATTACTGAACTTTCAGTTTTAATCACAGTGTGATGAACTGGTTTGTTATATCCCCCTTCATTCATAAGGTTTCTTGGAGGATTTTCTCCATCTGAAAACAAAAGAACAAAGATACAGTAATACATGGAGTACCTAATATTTAACACGAGGCTTTCTCTACGTGTTTTGAATTGCGATAAATATAACTAAAACTAGACAGTAACTTCAGCATTAGACACTGATTTTCATTTTCTTCTGATCACACATTGCTCATAGCAGTTCCCATGGTTCTCAGATGTTCCAGCTATTCTAAATTAATTAGCTTTAGAAAACAGTCTTTGAGACTAATTTGTTCATGAGTAACACAAGGCAGGTAGAAAAAAAATGAAAAGTGCCCTAACTCAACAGTAAGCATTTAAAAAGCTGTGTGAATAAGCTGAATTCTTACTATCACAACTTGAAATCTGGTTCGCCTGAATATCACAGCATATTTAGGTGCATCTGCTTAAACTGTACTCTTTTAATTGTTCTGCAAGCAATCTTGTCAAGGGAAGTGAGTAGAAATGTGAGTACATTCTCACATTTCTCAAGAAATGTGAGTACAGACCGAAATTGGAACGAAGATATTTGAAATTGAGTACAAATTGAGACACAGTCTTCTAAAAATTCACATACGGATTTCTGACAATGTTCTGTAGGATTTGTTCTTGTCATTGTATCTCCATGTCACAACTGTCTAAAACAAGTACCCACAGACGGAATTAACACAAGAGTTCTGTTAAAAATACAGGGTACTTTTAAAAAAATCCTGCATTTGTTAATTTGAGTAAGAAAGAGAATTCCAGCGCATCCTTTACAGGAAACAGTTGCTAGCAAAATACATGAAATAAATAACAGTAATATTCAGTTTACCATCTAATAAGCCCCACTGAAGTTAATCAGATTCTCCTGCTAAAGATGTATATTACTATAGCCCTTTCATCGAGGAAAGTAACAGTCAAGTGATTTCTCATTTCTTTATACCAACAAATGTAATCAGTCTTTTTCCTTTGACACAGATTAAAGGAACAGGCTTGTAGAATGTAATGAACTAACAATTATCTTTCTAGCAACAATGAAATATAATAACGTGCAGCCAGATTGTCACCTCGAACAACTTACACAATCCTGCTTTGCAAGGCTGCATAGTAGTTGGGAGCCAAAAAAGACACCTAATTCACAAAAAAAAAAAAAAGGCAGATCCACTGAGGGTATTTTGTGATTAAAAATTAGAGCTAACTTAAGGTATCTAATACTTTCTAAATATATTTTAATCAGTTTAAAATCCATAAAAGAGCAACAACAAACCTTCAGAGCATGAGTCATCGCTGCTCACGCTGAGTCGCTCAGCATTTCCCTGAACATATTTGTTGTACAGTTTTATTCGTAAAGCCCAGCTAAGATCTGGTTGCCTGACAGTATTCTTCAGGCGACGTCTTGCATTGGCAAACCAGTTTGATACCTGCATACAAATGAGTGTATTAGTTTCCCTTGAAAATTACACAAATAAAAAAATCCACAGAGCTCTTAAGAGTTTTATGTATGCTTCAAGGATACAGCAAACGAGAAATATGAACAGAAGTCCATGAAATTACCACTGAGCAGAGCAGGAACCTCATACAAGAAGGCAAGTTCAGGCTTCTCACCCTTCCCAAGTGTTAGCAAAACCACATTATCACAAGATTACAATTAAGGTGTCCCAAATACTAGTTCT
>VZTA01006689.1:0-34136 GCA_013398855.1 Mohoua ochrocephala | reverse complement strand
AAGGAGACCGAAACGAAGTTCCACCTTATACTTATAGGAGCCCCGACGGTCAAATAAAAGCTTTCGGTGTTGTTCTCTAGTTTCTAGCTGATCTCTTGTGTCTGGGACCGCAAAGAGGTGTCGGCTACCTGAGACAGACCTAGATAGAACAGAGATCTCTTCACGGGAAAAGCAGTAGCGCTGAACTGACACCTGGGCTCCACCGAGCCTCCAGGGACGGTTCTGGGGATCTTTCGGACCCCATGGTCGGGCGGCCACTTGTAAGGTGCCACGTGGATTGGGCAGGCGAGCTGGCAGCGGCTTGTTCGAGGAATCTCTCTCACAGAGAAATTCTCACATGCGATGTTGCACTGCCGTTTACCACTCCTCGCCTGTGCAGCCAAACCCATGAATGCTGATGACTCCACGCGCCACTAGAGAAGAGAGGCAGTCCTCAGCCAGGGAAGTCCAAAAGGTGTTTATTCGGTGAAATCCCGGTGCCAAGAGGGGGCGTGGCCTCTGAGGACCAGTGTAAAAAGTGGCTTGAGGGGGCATGGTTGCATAAACTTCAGCCAATAAGGGGAGAGGGGAACAGGGGGTTGGGTTACATCCCTATACCGTGTCTCAGTCCACACTTCTGGTTGGTCAGATACTGCAACACAGGTCCTGGTCCCATATCTGCTGGAAGAAAAGCTCAGCATGACAAAAATAAGCCAGAAAATTTCTATACTTCATTGATGTCAACATCCTGGCACAGGTGACTGCATAGCTGAGGAGAGAATTTCTCTGCTGGACCCAATAGCTAATACTTACACACCAGAATGAACTGGGTGGGGATGGGAAGGCTGGATACAGCTTTGCTGTGGTGACTATGAAATGATGGAGTTTGGGATCCTGAGAGGAGGCAAAAAAAGGAAAAAAAAAAAAAAAGAATAGGAGGGCAGACTTTGGCCTGTTCTGTGATCTTCTTGTATAACTCTAAAGAGACAGCACTGGAGAGTAATTTTTCCCAGTAGTGCCATTGTCTCTTCTCATCAAGAAAAATGAACGTTCAACAATCAGGGATGTCTATGAACCAGAATAAAAACCCACAGTATGAAAAAGATATTACAAACTCTCTCATGGCAGGTATTTCTTCATAATCTATAACAAAAGATAGAACATCTTAGTGTTTGAGGTTTTGAAAGATGGATTTTTTTAGTGGGTTTGTTATTTTGAGGGTTTTTTTGTTTTGCATTTGGGGAGAGGAAGAAGACCAGAGTTTTAACCATTTCAGTTTCTATCTGGGTATTTTTTTTTGTTTCATTTTATTTTGCTGTTTTGGTTTATTTTGTTTGCTTTCTTATTTGGGACTTCTATTTATTTGTGGTTTTATTTGTTTGGGATGTCTTCATATTTGACCATAACTTCCTTTACAAGAGAGAATTTCTGGAATAAAGAGAAGATGAGTGAGAGTAATTTCCTTTTATTTCTTGAAATGTTTCACATCCTGCAATTAGTTGATAGTGCTAAGAATCACAGTTAAGCTGTCTTCCCCTTGCCTATTCACCCCTCATTTCCTGCACTGTCACTCTCATTTATAGCAAGAATTAAAACTAATGATAAACACAGAAGATGAATAATTAATAAATTAAATAACTAGTATTAAAGACTGGATGGAGATATTTTATGAACTGTGAAGAAGACTCATCATTTTTAGTGACTGAAAATTCACGTTCATTTTTTTTGGTCTTAATGAGAATGTTTCTAAGTCACTGAAGCTACATTTCAGTTAAAAAAAATATCAAGAGAAAGTTATTAAGCAGTTTCTTGTGGTCAGTTTCAGAGCATTCACAATCTCTGTTAAATTTATCGCACTGTTAAAGTAGCAGTGAAAAGCCACAAGTAGTTAGCTGAGACAATTCTACTGCAAACAATTAGCCTTTCAGAGAAAAAACTTGTGTGAAATGGTTGGTTTTAAACAATCAGCTGAATAGTTATTCCCTGTAAAATCTTGATGAACTGCACCTTGAAGACTTTTTGCAAAGGATTGCTCCCCAGCAAACTCCATATTTCATTTTTTGCTTCTGACTTGATTTTTGGTGTAAAATAGTGTACTAGTTGGAAAACAAACCAGTGGGAGATCGCAAGTCAGAATTATTATTTAATAGGAAAATTAAAATAGATGCAATAATACAAGAACACTGACAGAGTCAGGATACAACCTGACATCCTGTTAGTCAGGGTGGTGGTAACAGTCCAGATGAAGTGGTCCTGTTGAAGTGGTGATCCTGAATAAAGCTCTGGTCTTCACCTGAAGGTCCAAGTGGTAGCTCTTGTCCTCTGGGAATCCCACAGGTAGGGCTGAGTGTGGTGTTCCAAACCTCAGATTATATCCAGGATGGAATGCTTGGTTCCTCCCCCTGGGCGGAGCATCTCCCAATGGGATGATGTAATTCTGTGAGTCATGCAGTGAGGCTTGACAGCCCATTAAACAGAGATAACTCCCGGAGGGAGTTATCAGGGATGTGTCATGGAAGAGACAAAGAACATTGCCCCACCTGGTTTTAACTGATAGTGATAGAATGCATACTTTTGGTTACATCTTACATTGTAACCTAAGACAAATAGGAAGAAGCACTATTTAAGAAAAAATATTTTGGGACATTTTGAACAGAAAATGGTGTCTTTTATGCATTTTTGTGCAGGAAATATGCTTCTGATGAATTATGCTGTTCTCTTAGTAAAGAATGATTAGATTCTAATGACTAGTTTTTTTAGAGTTTTGGTTTTGTCAAATAAATCTGAGAATCTGAGTCCAAACACTCAAAAAAGAAAGGCTAGCAATTGATTTTTTTTTTGTTGTGACCAAAAATTTTCAAAATTTAGACAAAAATGGAAACAAAACACCCATTTCTAAACAAGTGTTTGTGTTTCCTGTCCCTATCTAAGCATTTATTAATATTTATGCTATAAGAAGCAGAAATTTGTAAAGATTTCACATGAAAAAACCAAAAAAACCCAACATTTTTTTGTCCAATAGATTGCCCAAGGAATCCCAGTTATCAGATCACCCTGAATATACATCTCAGAAATGTCTATCAAACATAGCTATATTTGCTTTTATGCGTTACATTACCATTTCTTCTATATTCTACCAGAGCAAAGTTTCTGAAGCAAGGTGCAGGGCCTCACCCGTGGTTGTATGCAGACTTTTCTAGTCTCAGATTAGAATGAGTGTCAAAAAACTACACACTTATGTCTTCCACTCATTCTGCCTTCCACAAAAATAGTATTGTAGTTTCCAAGGCCCAGCCAGGCATTCTTGTGCAGTAAGTTTATGTCTGGACAGCTTTTCACATTTTTCTCCCAGTGACTCTCTCACACACACACACTTTCCATAGGTTAAACAACTTAATGGATTGCATCTTCTTTTGTTTTACAAAATGTGGAATATAAAGGATGAAAGACGATATGGTGCAGAAATTTTATTAGTCTTTGTTTAGATGGTCACATGTGCATGTTCATTCACCAATTGCAAACACTGGTCACTCAATTTTAAAAGGTGCTACATTTATGTGACCTGATGAGAGATAAAAAATTAATAAGAGAATAAGGAGAGATTGAGATAGAAATAAATCTAACCAATAGCATTCAGAAAGTGAAAAGCTGCTTCTTGCCAATATTTTACTTTGACAGCTGTAGAGTTGCCTGTATTAATTGATATTCACAGACATTTTAAATATGACTGAAAATAAAGAATAGTAAGGAAGACTGCAGTATATAATATTTAGCTATTGATTTCTAAGGAAAAATTTTCACATTTTTCCTTAAATATTTAAGCTTTATAAAATGATTCTTTTTATAACGAAAATTAATTTCATTGGATGCTAGTTATTTTGGGAACCTAAGTTCTTCCTGTGTTGTTACTCAGACCTGCACAACAGAAATATCTCCGTGTCCCCCTGTGGGGTGTTGATTTAAATGAGTGACGTAGACTGCAAGGATGAACTGAGCATGGCCACAGAACCTGTCATAATGGTGGTGGTGTGATAACCACACACGTGTGTATCTGCATGATTGGTGTGTTCCCACCAGACTTGAGAGACTTGCATGGTGTGCCTTTCTTAGTCTGATACACGTTCTATCTCCAAGGAAGATCTGAGTGTCAAAGCAGAGATAAGTTTGAAGTCAAGGGAAGCCACCTCATGATCTCGTACTTACAGAAAGGTAGCTTTGCAAGGTTTCTTATTTCTTGGACTAATATTCTAATGAGAAAAATGTAAACTCCAGAATCTCTCTTCATCTTATTTTGAAATAAAAGTCTATTGTTTGAACTTCAGGGGAAGACTGAGACGAATGAATTTGAGGTTCAAACTATGAATTTAAGTCTCAGATCTACAAATATTTAGAGACAGATTTATGATTGCAGAGAGGTTAGTATTTCTCTCCATTCTTGTTTTTTACCTCTCAACAAGCGTCAAAGAATTTACTTGGTATCTACCATCTCACTCTCATTAAATTCCAGCAGAAAGATTGCTGAACATTCATTTGATATTACATTTTTCAGTTATTAGTAATAAATGCTGACATTGGTGGCCCTATATTTAAATCCTGAGTCCTGTAAAATTTTATGGAACAGCAAGGTCATTAATTTAGGAATTATTACAATAGTGAGCCATCAAGATATACCGTCTCTTTATAAAATTATCCATCTGACCAGATTGATAAAACCAGTACTGATTTACTCAGCTTATTTTGCCAAAGTATCTAGATACAGCCCGCATTTTATTTTTATGTATTTATCTATATTTTATCTTCTAGTAACATGGTAAACCTTTGTATCCTTCAAGAAATTGAAACTATAGGGTAAAATTGCCTTCACAAGATGTAGCTGAGATATTTGGAAAATCCTTTTTTCAATTCTGACAACCCTAGAGTGAAGACGATTGAAGTACTATATTTAAGATGATTTTAAAAAGACGGTTGGCTACAGACTACCAAATTGTACAGATTCTATAGTAGCACACCATTGACATATTCTATGCAAGTAGTTTACATTATGTCAGTGGCTAAAATCAGTAAAGAACTTCAGACGAATATCGCTCATTGAGATACAACTATTTTTGGGATATTGACCTGTATGCCAAGAATGGATAGAAGAAACATAAGCCAATAAAACTGAGTACTGCTGTTTTCTGGTGTAAGAGTAAGAGGTTACTACTCATAGGCTCTTCTACAGGAAGAGATTTCAAAGGAAAAAAACAAAAAACAGAAAACCTCAAACCAACCAACCAAAAAAAATCCCGTAAAACAAACCCCACAATAGTTAAAATAAAGAGCCTGTCAGACTCAATATTGAAACTGCCATAAGGAGGTAGAACTCTTTTCCCCAAACATATCTTCCATTAACATTAGATGATGGGTGATAACTCTTCCTTTCAAAAGTTATTCTCTGACTCTATCAGTACTGAAGAGAGGGAAAAGAAAAAAGTGAAATTTTGTGCTGAAGCCAGCCAGAGTTCAGATGGGATTATAGCATTAAAATAAAAGATTAATAGGATTTTAGAGAGAAACAGGGTGCATTTTTATTACAATTAAAAGCTTAGTTTACACAGAAAAAAAACCCGAAGCCAGCAGATTGACATTTTATTGTTTGAAACATCATTCCAAGTGAGAAGAAATGTCTTATGCCTTCATACACCAAAAAAACCCCCAGCCAACCAAAAGAGGAATTCCTTCAATTTCAAATAGTACAAAGGGGAACTGCAAAACCAACTATAATTTTTAATAGCTTAATGGCAATGATTTATATGGTGCTGTTTACTTTGCTCCCAAGAGGTTAGGACATTTATCCATGTTCTAAAGCATTAAGTAGGCAATGTAACTGCAGTACTGTAAATCTTTTTGCTCCATTTCATTCTCCTAATTTTCTGCTCTTATTATGACTTTTTTGCATGTGATGCCTCATACCATTACATATAGTGGATGTTAACTTGAAGATAGCAGGGCCCATCCCTGTCATACCCTCAAAAAACTCACTAAAATCTTACTTTTTTCTGTCTATGCCTTATTAATAATACATGGTATTGTTAGTAACAGCAGCATTACACCATAAATGTTTAAGAGAAAAATATCATAAAAATAAAGTATGTTTTATTCGCTGCTTAGAGTATTAAGGGGGAAAGAATATTTAGTTAATGTGGCTCAGAAAATGGCACGGGGGGAGGAAACCTTGAAAAGGAACTTTCTCCAATACACCTCATTTCAGTCTGAGCCAAAGTAGTCATGCTAGTCCCTGTCAGTTTAGAGACAATCAGCAAAATCCCCAAATCTTTACATCATTATCTTGATAATGAATAATCTAGACTGGTTTTGTTTTGTGTAATAGTCTTCGAAAACTCCGTTGCCTTATGTGCACACACACATGCACCCCTGCAATAACATACACTCTCATATACCAGTCTGTGAGAAACTTTCTACTGAGATTCCCCAACAGCTAAATATATCAAAGCCACCCCTTTGACACATCAATCTTCACATGAGGCTTGTACATCTTGAGAGCGGTCTAGCAAGCATGTCCAGAGAGTAGTCTGACCTATTAGGTTGTTTCTTTACTTTTATAGATTATAATATTGCCTTCTCATGTAAATTTTTCATATTCCTTAGTTTTCATATACAGTTGCTCACTGCATCCTTTTATCAATTCTTTTGAACTCTTCTGTATTTCCAGCTCTGTACTGACTCATACCTCTGTCATGGATTACTACAGTATTGATTAGCTTCCTTGATATATTACCTTGTTTTTTCCCTCTTGTATCTATTGCAGATTAAGCTGTCATTTCTGTGGCTTTATATTTTCTACATTTTGACATGTAGCAAACTTACCTTGTCTTAACTTCATCGAGTTATTAATTTTCTTTAATCTTTTCCACCAGAAATGAAATTAATTGGTTATTTTTCCTTTGCCATTTGAATGGCATGACACAAAAGCAAGATATTCACAGATTTTTTGTGTCTGTTTTTTTCCACCATGCATATGTTAAGATAATATACAGATTTGTACTCTAAATAAAGAGGTTTATGTGTATACAATATTCTCATGTCCCAATTTCATTACAATGTAAAACCAGAGTTAGAAATAAATAACAAAGAGTAACACTGGTAACAGAGATGCACTAATTTCTTTACACTCACATGGGAAAATTGCAAGCAGAGAAGAAAATATCGTTTGATATAATTTACAATCAAATATGTCATTAATTCACTAACAGAACTTTTACTTTATCAAGAGAATTCCTAGTAAATAGGAACAGAAAGAGAAAGAAGAGATCTAGTTTTAGAGCTGCCACTCAGAATCCAATCCTGATGTGAACCAAAACTAAACAGGAGTTACTGAACTTTCAAATCACGTGTATCATGCTTTATATGAGAGGGGAAGTTTTACAGAGAGCAGAAATCTAGCACATATTATAAATGATCCATGAGAGATACATGAATCCAAGAAGCTGTGAACCTCATGACTCTAAAAATAATACAGAGAACAGAAAAAGTCTCAAACACTGAAAAAACAGGTGTGTCTTCCAGGGCTGACAACTGCTCAAATGCCTCTCCAGTACTGAGCTACTGTCACGTTGAGCAACAAATTCAAACTGCTCAGAGACTGCTTTATTTACACTGAAGTTACTGCGGAGCTGGCAGTAGCTACCAGTGCAGCTGTGCAGTCTGGCAAGGCAGCACTCCACTGTGCCCTTGCCTGTCTGGAAGTCAAGGCACATCAGCACTCTCTGAATGTGAAAGGTTCACCCAAAGTGAAGGATTCATAATGTAGCATAAGTAAGAAATGCCTGTGTCCAAACAAGACATTAGCAAGTGCAGTGGAGGCCTATAAGCCAATAAACAAAGTAATAGAAGGAACCAGATTCTTTATAAACAGCTGGTCTTCCTATGCAAACAGCTGCTGCAAACACAGAAAAGGTAATCTCTTGACCAATAGTTCCTGATATAATTTTAAAACTAATCATACAACAACACCCTCCCTCTCACCAGCAAAGCTACACAGAAAAGAAACCCCAAACGAACCAAACCTAGAAGCCAAAGGCAGTTTAACATATGCTGTGGCTTAATTCATATCACTGACTTCAGCTTTCAAATAAATTCTGCATCAGAATGCTTACTAAAACATAGCACAATCCTTATTTTAGGTTCAACATTGGTCATGGAGATTAATAGCCATGGCCACCATCTGCAGAAGTTGTTACCACTACCATGCTAAAATGGTTATTTACAAATGATACCAAGTTTGGATGCAAATTGGAGACCCAGAATTGCCATATGGCAGAAACAATCCTTAGTCACTGGATTTAGCAGTTCAAAGGTTTTGGGTCTCTGTGATGAAGAACAGCAGAGCTGTCAATATTGACACAACCAGAAATAGTATTATACATTGGTATCACACATCCTGAGCCTTATTTGGCTTTCTCAAATCATCTTCCCATTACATGCTCAGTATTTCACGCAAAGAGGATTCTGCATGAACAGTGGTTATTTTCCAAGAATTCCATAAAGCCATCAAGTCAGTCAATCTTCACTCGAAAGAGTAAGATGGACTACCACTAAAACACCTACTCTATGTCTGAAATACACAGAGCCGGCAGCATTGAGGGAGCCTCAGCAAACTGAGAGGCACCCTGTCACGATCTGATAAAAAAGTTAGTCTGTTTCCTGATTTTGTCACTTTTTGAATTGCCTCACTGTTTACAGTTTTCTAGCATATTCTTTGTAATGAAAGAGATGTGTTTTGCTCTTTTATTTCACAAGTTTCCTGCAGCTTTTGTTGCATGTACTTCAGAGAAAAGACAAAATGAAGAAAAAGCTAAACTCAAAACCAAACCAAATCAAACCAAACCAAACTCAAAACAACCATCAATATATTATTTTAGTTCTTAGCTAAAGTAGAGGAAAATCCCAATAACTTTAATGCACAGTATTTGATTGCCGATAATCAAACTCTAGGCTCTCACATGGAAGTTGTCAAATACCAGACCTTCAGTCGTACGGCTGTTCAAAAAATGGAGAGCCGAAACCAGAGGATTATGAATTTGGTTAAGGGAAAACCATGGCAAAACATTATTTTTATATTTAGTAATGCATCTTTCTTAGCAGAATGACTTGGGGGAGGAGCTGTGGGGAGGGAGATTGAGCATTATGTGGAGAAAGCACCTCACGGTATGCTACATCTGACTGGTCAGAGTTGGTGACCTGCAGTTAAAAACAGGTCTCCTTTTCAATCAGTAGCTTGGGTGGCACTGCCCGGCATGTACGCATCCATGGATTTATACCTCCAGCAAGCACAGCCAGAGACCATCAAATTTTTAAAAGAACTCTAGGTATACAGTGATATAATTTACCTATCAATTTTTAATCCACATAATTCTAATATCTCACAGTGTGTAAATATTTTTTATTAGGCCTGAAGAGCTTTGCCAATTCTCAACTTCTGTAAGAATCTCAAAATTTTGATCTTAAAATTGGGCATTCTTTAACAGTGTCTCTGTATGGGACCCTTATGAAAAATAATATCCTAAGGAACAAAATATATCCCGTTGTTTTCTTCTTTGTGCTTTCTTTTTTTTTTATTACTATCTATGTTAGACACTTTTTTTCCCTGAGTAATTTGTAGTAGAATATAACACTCTACTTTGTCTCTCTGTGGGTACATCCCTATTACTGTAGTACCTTCAAAGACATCTAACCACAACAGTGTAGAAAATGATGCTTGATATTTGAGAACTGTTTTCATTCAGATTAATTTATCTCTTCAATTCTCTTGTGAAAACAATCACAGTGAAGACAAACCACTGAGTGATTTAGTTTAAACCACAGGTGCACCAAATCCTTTTACTCTGCCTGCAGAGAGATGTTTGAATATCCCAATAGCCATTTCAGTAGCAGTAATTGGTTTAAAATAGCAGTCTTGGACAAAATATGCACAAAGTTTTGAAAGCAATGAAAAAAAAATCTGCTATTTATTTTATGGTGTTGTTTAAAAAGAAATCACTGTGTTATAAGCTTACGTGATACATGTACAAAGTTTTGAAAGCAATAAAAAAAAATCTGCTATTTATTTTATGGTGTTGTTTAAAAAGAAATCACTGTGTTATAAGCTTACATGATTTGGTATATAAGACATTAATTCAATTTTGCTATAACATTAAAATAGCTTCTAGAGATAATTCTGGAAAGGCAATACACTGTCGCTTTTCTTTTTGTCTTCCATTGTCCATCTTGAAAAGGCTTCAGCTCTTGCAACATTTTAAAGAATAGTTTGGATTTGACTTTACTTGAATCTATTACAGAGAAGACATGCATAGGTAATCTATTCCTGTCTTGTTTCTGTAACGATATTGAAATTCATAACTGCTTCAAGTTATTGTTCCAGTTTGTTTGCACTCTGAAAATACCCTGAGAAAGCAAAGGAGGAAAAATCAACTCTATAAAGTTAAGAAAAAATTAAAGAACTTTTATTCCATACTGTTACTCTTTCTGTTAAGTGTAAAAAATATTGCTTGAATTATAATGTACCAGATATAAGTTTATCTGGAATTTACTTCTAATTCAAGTGAAAAAAGGTTATGTGCAGATATTTTGTCTTTTCTGCCACCCCGCCTCCTTGCACCCCATCTTCCCAAGCTTGAAACCTTCAAACAAAAAAATACATTCATCTTTTGATCCATCTTCAGCTCTGAAAGAAATTGCCAGCCATTGCGTTCAGGTCTGTAAAGTTCATGATTCCTTTTTAAACAGCCTACAACTGTTACAAGGCATTGCTTTGATACTGTAAGCAAGATCAATGGCCAACTGTCATTGTCCAAATAGTTATGATTAAATTTTCAGTGAATAACTGTCATTGCTACAGATGAAACAAACTACATGAGTCTAGAATGGCCATGTAAAACTGAAAATGTTTCTGAAACTTGACCATAAATTTATTAGTCAGGTATTTCTTACTGAATATAATACTCTGTTGATTAATAGAGTTTTAGAGAAAATCTTGTTAGAAAATTCCATTTCTATAGCATATCTGATGAGTGGGAGTTGTATAGGTGAAAAAATTTATATAGAGGCTTGTTTTCCCTGATTCTATGTTAAAAAAATAAAAAGATTAGACACACATTACTGTTGACATATAGTAAGGTTTACATAACCGGCATTGTACAAATGCTAATTTTGAAGCTAACAAAATAACAGGAAAAATAGTTTAAAAAAATAGAAAAAAAACCCCACTGATAGTAGGAAAGTAACTGATGGATCCTATCATCTATAGTTAGGGAGTCCCGTGCTGTCAGTCAGACTATTTAGGTAAGCAGTGTGGTATTCTGCAATACTTCCTTTCCTTACTTCCTAGGCATGCTTCTCTACCTTTTAGGTTGATGGGCAAGCACATTTAATGTTTTAGATTAAACTGATTTGAAGTGCTCAGATATTACAG
Organism: Mohoua ochrocephala; assembly: GCA_013398855.1. Taxonomy (NCBI): domain Eukaryota; kingdom Metazoa; phylum Chordata; class Aves; order Passeriformes; family Acanthizidae; genus Mohoua; species Mohoua ochrocephala. The sequence continues at coordinate 22,687 of VZTA01006689.1, read as the reverse complement.
CAGGAAACAGAGCCCTGAAAGTAATCCAAATCCCTATCAAAACTGAAACTGGGTATCAGTGCCTTGTGGTTTAAAATATGAGTGCTTTAATTAATTCCGAAATAGTAAACATCCTGAGCACAGAGCTGAACATTCTCCTTAAGTCCTGAAGCAGTGAAAAATGCAGTAACTAATGAAAGCTCCTATTTTCTTAGCATATTTATTTATTGTAAATGAAAGCTACATATATGTTTTTTTTTATAAAGACATATATATGTAAAAGTAACATATATTAGAATTAATTATATATATCTCCAAATGACCTTTAAAAATCAGTTTAATCCAAAGTAAAATGAATCTGTGACTACAGAAACTGGAGGCATGCTTGGTTTGGCTTGATTGAAGACGTCTTAATTATTTACATGAGTCACTTCCAGCTCCTACTGTTGTGAATGTAGAGAAGCAGGAATTTTCATGTTTTAATTTTCCTTGACCTACTATAGACATCTAATTAGGTTAGTTATGACATGCCACACAAGTATCTAGTTTTCTACATTGAGGAGAATGCTCAAATACAAGCTGCACATACGCAGTTAATTAAGGTCAATGTTTCCCACAGTCCTTTAATCATATCTCTTAGCATGCAGGACAAGGCTAAACTTGTTTGAGGTTAAGTACATGTTTACAGTCCACAGATTACCACTAGTCCTAGTAGCTGCTCAGTAAAGGTGCTAATAGCAAACAAAATTCCAACTGCCCATGACCATTGCTTCTTTCCATTATATTTCATATTTATTCTTCTGAGTATCACAAGTTGTGGAAATTACCTACCAATACTGTCATCACAATATTGTCTTCAATATTCATCCAGAATACAAGTCTATGCTAAAATTACTAGAAGTATAAGCAGTTAATTTAGTGGAAATGTTGACCTACTTGTGGGACTTCACATAAAATTTTGGTCTTCTTTGCCAACAAAGCACATGCCCAAGCAGAAATGAAGGAAGAATCTCTATACACAGCAGCCAGATTGCAGTTTTTTCTCTCACAAGATTTAGTCCTCTAGTTTAAGGATTCCACTGGAATTGCCCACATGTCAGGGCAACGTAGGCTGGTGCTTTATCTCTTAATTGTCTTTGGCTTTTAGCACAGTGAAAATATTTCCTCATTGAAGAATGACAAATAAGATGAAAACGGAATAGCAGAAAATTCCTGTTGTCCTCCTCTGTAATCTGGACTTCTCTGCCTTCCTACATTCACAAACATGGAAAAGCTCACCCAATGAAGATCTTGTCCCTGTCTCCACTTTGAAACATTTCTTCTACATCATCAGCCTAATCTTTTTCTCACAGGCCAAGAATTTTCTCTATTGCACCCACAGGTATTGTTGACTAACTTCAAATCTTTGCAAAATCTGATTCCTAAATGTGCAGCTATAAAGCAAATCCATGTTTTTCAAGAGAGCTTATCTGCATGAAAAAAGTGCTTATAGTAAGTAAGTAGAATGTAGTTCTTGGACAAAGAATTCATTCAATTAATATCATGACTAAGAAGGACAACTGGAAGAAGCTGAAATTGCTTTAGTCTTTATGAAAAATTAATTTCAAACTGTATTCTTATCCATGTTTTAAAATTATTATGAAGACTAAAGAAAACTCTTGCAACAATTCTTACAAAGCCTTCTCACATATTACTAAAAATGTTGCAGTAACCTCAAATCCTAAATAACAGCAACTTAACTGACTGTTTTGTAAGCTTTATACCAAAGTTGGCACAATAGTCCACACTCTGTCAATAACAGTGCTGATGAAGTGAAAAGTTCATGAAGTCTCTGGCTATGAGAGAAAATCCTTATGTTGAAAAACATACCATAAAACATATTATTTCATCTCCTCAATACTTTGTTCTCTAGTACATCCCCCATTTTGGGAAAAAGAAAAAATGCTTTTATAATCTTATTTTAGTAGAACTCAATTGCTTATTCCAGAAGGCACTAAAGTGTTACCTAACCCAGCTGTTTATTTTTATTCTACCCACATGCTTGAAGTCTATGGCTGATTTACAAAACTGTTACTTAGAAAATGTCTGTCAGCACCTTTCAGGTGCAGACTGAGTGGGTTCTGGTAGATACTAATTTATAATCAAGTTGATGTTTTTTATTAAATGACATATGAATGTGGCACTCAAGATTAATATCATATTTCTACTACTTGGTTGTGATACAATTACTTAATGTTGATGAGAAATTCTTTAAGAAATTAGGTTTTATGGACAAACAATTTGGATCCATTTGAGGAAATTTTCAGATCTAATTGTGTAATTACCTACATTTTCAGGAAATCTCTGCACAGAAACCGAGGTTTAATTCATAAATTCCACAGCCTAATGCCTCTTCTAACAATACTGAGGAGTCGTTGTAGTGCTTACTCAAGGTAAAGAATAACATCTATTTCCTCTTCTGTCTTAGAGTTTTCATAATAGGTCTTGTTCAGAGAAAGAGTTATTTACAATTTAATAAAAATATTTTTCAAGTTTAAAGTTTCTCCTTTTTCTCAGCAAATATTTGCCTTTAGATTTTAACAGGTGCAGCAGCATTCCCCAGCGATGTTTGGAAAAATCCTATGATGCCACATCTTAATGGAATCCTACCTCTGTTTAAAGCACAATTCTACTTGAACTTGTTTAAAAGTGTCATTAAACACTGATATAATAACAAGTCTGAGTGACAGGACCTCATGTATATCTTCCCATTTGCACTTGCAATTAAGTCCAGTCATGCTGTTTAACTGTGTTCTTAGGAAACGTCTGCCTATTAGCTCTTGGCACACTACCTTTAATGCTGTGGAGTGTCATATCCCACTGGCAAGTGACAAGACTGTTCCGTAATGCCTCGTAATGTTTCACTTTTAAGCGAAATATATTGTAAGTATGAGCACATTTTTATAGCTAACTGGGTAACTAAGCAATTTCAGGCTCAGTTCAAAGTTGAGAAAAATATTTTATGGTGTTATGATAGCATATTGATGCCCCGTATCATACATCATAGTGTTTAATCCTATATCTGTTTCCTGTGGCTTTTGTTTTCCTTAGAGGTACACAAGTGATGGAAATCTGATGAAGAGTAGGTTTTTGCTACAAGAAAACTTCATTAATACCTGCTCTGATTGCAGAACTTCTCTTTTAACTAATTACATTTTGATGCCAATTGTAATATGCAGTTTACATTCTGACTGATAGTCTTCTTAGGAAAAAAGGAAAATTTAATTTTTTAGGCTTGCTTTTCCTTTTCTATTCTTATTATTATCCAAATGGTAATGAAGTGTTTGAAAAAATTGAATTAAACAGATTTACTAACAAAAGAAATTTTCATGTCAAAGACAGTTGTTTAAAATTAGCGCCCGCAGGTTCTGGTGCTGAGTGGGACAAGCTGCTGCGTGTTCCTCAAAGCCCCTGCACGGGGTCTCGGGCGAGGTTAGCACCTCTGCTAGCCAGCTGTCCCCACTCATGGCCGCTGTGGGCCTTGCACCTCCCTGCGAATGATGGTAAGGCGCCCCAGAGGTGATGGAGGTGGCCCTCGGGCTGGCCGCCATAGCTTTTATTCCGTAGTCCCCCCGGGAAAGGAGAGGATCCACATGGCGACCTAGGAACCGAGAGGGAGACTTCCGCTTGGCACGGGGTTATAAGGGACATCCGAGGGGGCGGGGTGTACAGAACAGCCAATAGGGAGAGAGGGGAAAGAGGCGGGGGTTACAAACCAACCAATGGGAGCAAGGGGGCAGGCACGGGGGGTTTGGGTACAGCTTGCAGAGTACATGAATATGCATAAGTCGATGGGCAAGGCTTTCTCCAGAAAACCAAGAGGCTTTCTTTGGACCAAATCATGGTCTAATATCCCTTTTTTGACCTCCCCTTCCCAGCTCAATGCAACAGACAGTGATTATGAAACTGTAAAAAAATTAGTTTTGAGAGATAAAGTAAGAATATTTTTTTTTAATTACCACTTGTATTTAGAACAATGTTTTTGAAGTTCAAGGATCTCTGGATAAGTTCGCTCATTTTTTACATTCATGTTTTTTCTCACTATCATAGGACATATCAACAGTGTATGAATAGTATATTGAAGATTACTTTTTATACTATTCTTAAAATTCAAACCTAATAATGATAAAGCACCTACTTCCTTTAAGTCTTGATAACAACCTTGTATTTTCTTTGCAATAAAGTGTATAAAAATACCAAGCTAAAATATAGCTCTGTTTTTATATTATGTTTAGCTGTGACATTTTTCAGGCAAGTTTCATTAAAGTTTCATAGAATGCTCTATCTCCCACGAAAGAAAGAATTTCTATTCGATGTATTTCTTTTCCAGTAGATACAGAATATAATAAACACTTTTAATAGTCATAAAATTCACATAGTTTTTTTGACAATGCTCAGAGATTGTTGTAGAGGTTGAATCTGGAGTCCAACAATAGAAGACAATGAAAATTTGGGTTAAAAAGTAAAGTAATTCCAACTGATAAAGCTGTAATGCAAATGTGTCATAACAATTTTTAAGTGTGAAGCTTAATAACAGAGGATATAAGCCTCTGGAATTATATATTCTCTTATCTTATAAAGCGGTTTACTTCCATTGATTGCATCAGATTTACTGTATAGGTCAGGATTAATATTGTCAGCGAGTTCTATGTTATATAAAATCAATTTTACTTCCTATATTCAGAAAATTTTCAATATATTACACAAGCAAATTCTTTCAAGTCTTTCTCACTACTTCCATCTTTATGGTCATTACACTTATTTCAAGAAATTAAAGTAATTATAGCTTGGCTGTTCATGTAGGAGACAAAACTTTGCAAATAATTGTAGATTAAAAATAAATTTTTTTTTCAGTAGTATTTCCAGTGCTAGCTTAAGAAAGCACACACACACACACACACATATACCTATGTACCTATTTATATGAAGGAAATAAGATGTAGCTTTGATTGCATAACTCAATCTTCTTCTCTAAATTCCCAGTGCTGCTTTTGAGATTTTATTATTTTTGAGGCCTTCCTGTAAAAAGAGAGGACAATTGAATTAATATAAAAAACATATCGATGTTTTCAAATGTTCATGGACTCTGAACATTACTTATTATTAATATGCATGGGAAACACTTAAAATTAATGAGTTGTTGTTTGAGACTGAGTTTTGTAAAGAAATAATAAAGAAAGGGCATTAATGAAAAATTACTCAAATAATATAGAAAATAAAGAAAAATGTGTACTCTGTTTATCTCCATTGCTTTTAAACAGAACTAAGAAAAGAACTGCAAAAGGTCAGTGATCAAATTTAGCTTAACTTTTATTCTGTACTTAGTCACAGAGACACAAAAAAAGAAGTCCTTAATAAAAAAATGCTCTAAGCCATCTTGAAAAATGTCACATGAACCTGCCATTGAAAAGGCAATGTGTGAAATTCTCAAGTGCAAATCTTTATTGTAGATCAAATCCAATTTTATTTCGCTCTGTCATAAACACGACTGTTAAACCTGAAATGTGACAATTTCTTTTCTCTGCCTTTACTTAAAAACTTAACTCTGATCATCATTTAAAAATGTATAATGCAGTATTTCACAGTAAATAAATCTTCCCTGCACAGTAGATAAGAACCAAACATAACGCTTGAGTCTTGAAGCTTGCTGTACTATCTGACAGTGTCAACTGAAGTGAGAACGCAGCTGTTATTGCCAACACAGTGGCAGGTTCTGTTTTGTTATTTTACCTTCTGATTCCACTTTGATTGTTATGCAACTGCTTCAAAATGGCGCCAATCACACCAGAGGAAAATATGTTTAATATTCAGTTCAAGAAATTCTATACATTAAGCACCCTTTTTTTCTTTTTTAAAATATTTGTTTTATTTTTACTCTCACAGTTTTTTAGATCCTTGACTACTAAAAGATTACACCTTCTTTGGATAGATATTGTCATATTATTTCTTTCAATCATTTCTGCAAGCTCCTTCTTGTTTATTTATGATTCATTGCATTAAAAAAGTGCCATCTGTCAAGATCTGTTTTAATCTTTTCAGTTTCTATCTTTTGTACAGCTAGCTCTTCTCAGCTCGTATCTTGCACACTCTGGTTTTTACAGCTGTTCCAATTACCGCTTCAGGAATACACTGTTTTAAGCTGCATGTCTGGGCTAGTTTGAAACCTTACATTTTGATGGGAAAATGTTCCAAATGGTTTCACACAGATTCTGTCAGATTTATGTTTTAAAATAGTTACAAATCCAGCACTTAACAAGATGACACAGGCTTCTTGGGGTTTCAGCAATTTAATACTTTGGCTTTTAATGCCCAACGTCAGGTGCTCGTGCAGTCTTGCAATCTCTATTTCTTGATTGTGTCAGAGCTTTTAGATAGGAATTTTCTCTGCTGCTTGTTCTTGAAAATCATTCAAGCCTTATTTTTTCAGTTCTGTTTTCAAATGACTGCATCTGTAAACAATTTCTTTGTAAGCTATTTCTATTTATGTATCTCAAAAGCTTTCTGTGTATATTTAACTATTAAAAGAAATGAAGCTTTTGGCTTTCTTTTACTTGGCACACAAAAGTTCTGTTTGAGCATAGCACAAGCTCTAGGTTCAAGTACAAGCAAGTAGTTAAATATAGGCATGAGCAGAATAACTTTACCTGAAATTCCAGTAGCAGAATATGGCCAGTCAGGAAAGCAACTGGATCAAGAGAATAATCCCTGTTTCTTATCTTTAGTTAAGAGCATACATCTGTGATTAAAAGATGACCAAGAAACCTGTTCTTCAGAAATCATCCACATATTTGCCTCTTGATCTGAATGAAATTTTAACTAATCAGTTACTTGTTTTCAGCATATCAGATGAGTTAATGTACAAACCATATAGTTATTTAAATTAGCTATTCATGGTTCAACATAACAAAACAGGACATATAAAAGAAGCAAGAGAGCAAGCATTAGCCATTTTAACAAAGCCTGGACTTGAGGAGTTAATAGGCTGGTGTGTCACAGTAAAGTTTGTAAATTTTGATTCTTAAGGGAAAAAAAAAATTAAATTCCTTGGATACTACCCAGAAGAAAGTTACTATGGCTCCTATTAATTTTATTTCATTTTAAATGCTCTATTTTTGGCTGACCTGGTTTGAAGACAAACATGAAACTCACGGATTTCTTCTATGTGGAAAGTTTTGAAGAAGAAATAGTCTTTATCTACCTGGGACTACAAACATTCATGGTGGAACTACCGTTTCTGTTTTTTTTTTTTGTTTTATGCTACACTACGTATGTGCAAACATCTGGTGAAGAGCTAGCTAACTCCAGAAAAAAGCTTTGAAGATTGATAATTCAAAGGGAATAGCTAGAACTGAAATCATCAAATCTGTAAAGATGCATGAATTAGGATGAAAATGAACTGAGACAGTCTTTTTTACTTAAGCATTTTCACATACATAAGTTTTAGAGATGAAAGTCTTCATTGTCCTTTGATGAACAGAGGGATGGTCAGTTCTACCTCAAAGTAGGCTGAACTCTAAGCAGAACCTTCCAATGTTTTAAAAAAGTCTTCAATTTCCTGACTATAACCTTCTTAATGAAAATACAGGTAACTTCTCATCCAGTTTCTCTGCCATCAAATTCTTTTTTACTCCAGCACTGTAAAGACCTTTTTTGTACCCTTAACCTATTTTTAGGCCTGGCAGAAAATGTGCTATTTCCTTATAATCCACCGATTTCTTTTCAGTGTTTCTAGTGGAGAATGACAATGTTCGTTCAGATACATCAATAAGGCGATTATGGAAAATTCACTCACATTCTATGTTATGGGTGAAGGAAAAAGGATATGTACTTCCCCTTGTCCTCCTCCTTGACAGTCACACCTAAGGACAACAACAATTAGGACAGAAAGCCTCATTTCTCAATTAAATAATATTTGTAGATTATGCCATTTCCATCTCCTTCACAGAATGCCGATACCCTGAAAAAAACCACCTTAGTTCTACTGGAGGCCTTTTAAGAGCCTGAGCTTTTTAATGAGTTATTGAATGCTCTTTCTCAAAACCGTCTTCTTCAACAGTAATCTCCAGGCACAGATTACTTCCCTGTTGATCTACATATTCCAACCTTCCAAATGCAGGCATATTTTTATTGCATCGCTAATAATTTGGACTCCCTTTGAAGATTTTTGCAAGAGAAACCTTTAATCTTACCACACATCTTCTTGGATTTGTTTTTTAATCTGCTGTATCTTTGCGCTTTACATTCTTAACTACTTCTCTGTCCTATTTGTATGATTTTCATAGAAGGTCCAATTCAAAATATAAGAAATTAATAGAACTTTTCCTAAGGTGATTTTTTCTTTCCTTTGTTTCTCTATAGCTATCTCTCTGACTTTTTCCTCATGGTTTCCTTTCTTGTTAAGATAGAATTTTAACTATCTTTGATAAATATTATAAACCAAAGACCTTGTCATAGTAACACCATATGCATATTTATATATTTACACACATCAAATTATATAACCCAGTAAAAGCTGGTCTACATTCTTCTGAGTCACTACGAAAACAAATACCTCTCTGAAGGGGTGCTGGACTTGACAGAAAACAATAAGTTGGACCAACTCTCTCATTCTTTATGCTTCCCTAAACATAGTCTTTTACGATAATTCTTGTTCAATGTACAAAATGTTTTTTCTTTCTTTCCCTTTAGCGTTAAGATTTTTTTTCTTTTGATCACATGCTCTGTGAAGTTTCTCACAAATTATCTTTTTGGTTAAGGTTTTTAAGGCTAGATTTGTTGCAGTCATAGCTAAAAATTTACTGGGGCCATTCACTGGCACTGCAGCCTTTTGTCAGACTGGCCCACAGCCATGCCATTAAGCTCTCAGACCCCTGAATATGTGGCTTCAGTAAACTGCCTACTGAGAGCAGCTCCTGGCCTATCTCCCAAACTGTGCACAAGGGTTATTGAGGAGAGCAGTTTTAATGGAATAAAAGTGTACTAGGAGCTGCAGTTTAAATACATCTTGCCGGTGCCAAGTTCTATGATGCTGTTTAATTTATTACTTATGACATAAATTTAGTGGTTAAAAAGTGGCAGAAGCATTCAATAGCCACAAACCACTTAGGGAAGATGCTTTCCTTTTGTTTATTTCTTTCTTATGGAATTTAATGTTTCTTATAGAATTAATGTAACACTGTTTTCATAGGCCAAATCAACATCCCTGATGAAAATTCTTCCATAGTATTGATGCATACTAAACCAATTGATACAGTTTTTCACGTCAGTAGCTGTGTTTTACTAATTCTGCAAGTTCTTTTGCTCTCCGGAAAGTCTCATATACTTAATAGTAGCTTTCAGCAGAGATTTATTGGTAGAAGCAATACATGGCTCTTAGAAAAATAATGCAAAGAAGAAAAGGGGGAAGATGGAGGTTTGCCAGAGGAGGAACACTTGATTCCAGATACCAAAGAGAAAAGGAATAAGTAAAGACGAAGTTGCTAATTCCTTGTCCTGCCTTGTTGGTGAAAGGCATTTTGTAGAAAAATGACATGTTTAGAAATGGAAGTAAATAATGTTTATTCATCAGTCTATGAAAAATAAGTCATTTGATAGAACAAAACTAGAATAGCCAAGTAATACCTTCTCTTCTGCCACTCACTAAGGCTGACAATCCCCTGGTTTTAGCTGCCATTAAATGTTAGTGATCTCGATGAAGCTGCTTGTCTGGTGTTCCTCAACAGTGCATGGAAAAAGAAGGAAATGAGGAGAACACGGTCAGAACATAAGGAATCTTTCACCTCTTAATTATTTATATAAAAAGTCTAGTGTTTTCTTCATTTCTATTAAAGGAAACTTCAAAATTAAGTTTAGATTAGACTGTGATAATCCCTCTGCAGATGCATTATGTACAACATTGGTACTAAGTATGTATTTAAATCTCATTTACCTCAATGGGATTTAAGTGTGACAATCATTAAATTGTTGCTTAATGATTAGCTCTGAAAATGTATATACATATATACTAAGTTTTGGAACCTGTCTCTGTCCAGATTCCAAATATCCTGAGATATTCATAGTCTGTTCAAGGGAAAGGCTGAGTTTTCATTTTTTCAAAACTAATTTTGGATGACGATTTTAAGGAAATTACTTAGAAACCAGTAAGAATTAATGTTGCTGAAAGCAAAACTTTCCAATTTGATCATACTTGGACTTTGTAAGTGAAGCATTATTTCAAAGTGAGAAAGTAATTATATACATTTATCTTGACCTTAACAAGATTATAGTTTAGTGACTATGCGAAGAATTTTTCTTATGACAAATGTAGCTTTGAATTAATATAATGCAATTATACACTTTTTATCCAATTTTAAAGTTTTTGTTTAAGCTATCATTTACTTACGAATTGACTTCTTTCTAGGCTTGTCAGACTAGCCTTAGGGAATTTTAGGTTTGGAACAAATACTATCCAAGGACTGCTTAGTTTAACTGAGTTGAAATGTAGCACAGGAACATGACCCTAAATCATGTGTGTTATAATTGCTTTTGTTTTCACTTGTACTGCTGTTTCATTTTGACATTACACTGAGTTCTCTTCCCAGTGGCAATAAAACTACTAAATCATATGTTGCGACCTTCAATTCAATTTAAAAAGCTTCCACTCACCTCAATCTCTAAATTTAGGGTTTTTCACGACCCGGCAAGCAAATAGGACACTAAATGCAAAAATACTGTGCTCTATTGTAATTTCATCCTTTTCTGCTTTCAAGGAAATGACAGATATTAGAAGAACATCCTTCTTTTATTTATTTTTATTTTATTGTTTTAAAAGAGTTGTGGTTAATTAGCTGTTTATTTTAAGACCAGGTATTCTCTTTCTCCGCACGTGTTTAGTAACAATCTCACAAAGCTTCTGTATGAAGCTTATTAATCAAATATAAAATATTAATCAAATAAAAATAGGTTCAGTGATAGTTACTGACTGATTTTTGTCAAAGTAGCTATGTTAGTTTAGACAAATAATGACTAAATTGAGTGCCAGATGCAGAAAGTTGGTTGAGTATAACTACTCGTAGTAGTCTTATGGAACAATTCAATTAGGAAATAAATGCAGCTTTTTCCTAGGCTTTCTACAACTCCCCAGATAAATAATTTTACAACTTAGAGAATAAAGAATGTGTAAAAGTGCTAAAAGAAACCCCTCTATACATCGCTAGAGAAGCAAACTGTCTCACACATGAAAATCTTACTGTACAAGGAAGAGGAGTATAATCCTGTCTTGATGGGAGTCAGTAGCAGGGCACATACTGATTACAAGGCAAGCAATTCACTCTAGCAGCCTGTATCAACTGCTATGTTTTGATATTTGTGCATTTTTTGGGGGCATAATTTATCTTAGATCACATTCTTTTCAGTTCCTGGAAAAGAAATTAACCCACTTTGTAGAATAAAACCAACAAAACAAACCTGACCCACTAATCAAACAAAAACCTCGACAACACTCTAGGTTTTACTACATGGTCTACCATGGTTGCACGTGACATCTCGTCTCACTACATTGTTACTGGTGAGATAATTATCATTTCAGAGCTTCAAAAGAATCAGTTGAATTGGTTTTCAGTAAGTCATAAGACATTAGAAACATTATAGAGTTGGAAGACAGCTGATGTGGCGCTGTTTGAAAATGCTAAGAGATGCATCTTACTTAGCTATTGAGTCATCAGAATATTGATCTTGGACAAAATAAGGAACATCTTACAAATGAAAAGATGAACAAATAGGTAAAGGACATCAATGAAAATTATTTCATTGAATGTAGTTCATGGGAAAAAAAAACCTACAACATCCTTTAGAATAATTTTGGTAACATTTTTGATAAAACTACTTTTTTTTTCTCTTTTGGTACTAATAATAGTTTTGATGTGATTCATTATCACAAGGTACTTGATCTGGTACAAATCACACACATCTCATCAAAGGATAGAATGGAATTTAAAATGACACTGGTTATGGGGATTAAAAATGGCTAAATTACTTGCATCTTAATGTAAATGTACAATTTAAATGAAGACATGACATTTTAGATGATCTTGGTTCTTAACCATTAATTGATTATTCTTACCAATGACATGAAAGAAAATAATCCACACATTTTATTTGGAGATGACTCAGGTGTTCAGCAATAGGGAAAAAATGATTGTGTAGTTCTCTAAGTTATTCAGTAAGCCTTTTGCAGTGGAACGAGGTTTCTCCCAATACAATTACAAGAAAAATTAATGAATTACAAGCTATATTTTCTGTACAGCAACCTTATCTCTGAAAACAGTGTCTTACAGAAGATTTGTGGCCATGAGGAAAATCAACAAAACACAAGTTACCTGTGACATTATTATCCAATTTGTTGGTCCAATATGAATAAAAATGTAACTTCACAGGAGGAAAAATTCAGTACTTCCATATATGACCAACATGGGATCACTCCTTTTGGTTCTAAAATCTCCAATTCTAAATAACTCTAAAAAATTAAAGACACAAGGAAACAGTCATAGGGATCATTGACAAGGTTTTGGGTTTTTTTCCCTGAGATCTAAACCCAGAGATTCTGATGTAATTGCTTGTTAATAAAAGTTTGCAGGTGGCTCAATGATGTTTTTCAAGCACTTAAAGAATGTTAGTTGGAAAACATTATTTTATCAGGCATAGAAAATGTAATTAGATTTGTTGGCAGGAAGCTGAAGCTCAACAAATTCAGGCTTTAAATAAGGTAACAGTGGTATGAGAGCTATCTTGAAAGTTGCAAAGTGAATAAATGCACTGTACATGTTCTTTTTAGTCTATGACTGGAATATCAATTATTATTGCTCAGTTGATGGCTTCTGGGTTACCAGAAAACTTCATATTTGGCCAAGAAAACATATTTATCTTTTCTTTAGCTTTCACATAATTTGATTTCTTATGAATAATTTTCCTATAGTTAGCTCTTTGTTAGCTTTCCTGTATAACTGGACTCTCAAAACAAGATTATGTACACTTCACTGCCTCAGCTTTCCCAGGTTTCTGAGCACAGCTGATGATGGATACCTGTCCACTCAGAAAAACTCTGAAGTACCACTGGAACTGCCTTCTCCAAGACATTAGCAGATATTATTAGTCTGTAATGTTTTAATTTAATAGACATAAATGAGTTTCAGAGTCTATTCATCGTTTGGTACCCCTTGCCTTCAGTTTTGTCCCAATAGCAGAGGCCCGAATTAAGATTTTTCTAAGCTTGTGCAGAAACAGAATGTCGTATTGGATGCAGTGTAGGACAAGGCATATTGCAGGCGGAACTAAATGGTGGCTACCAGTGTGAACTAAAGAACCTCAGACAGATTGTCAGGATAGTGTATTTATGCACTTAGCATGAGAAAAATGGAAGTGATGATGAAGGAACAGGAAACACATTGGAAAAGTGGAGGAGAAAATTCTTTTCTCCTTACAGCTCCAGGACAGGTTGAAGAACCAGATTCAAGGGTGTAGCATGACAAGCCTGCTTTCAATCCATAATTGTACATGTATTGGGTTTGTGTGACCAGGTATGGGTCTGGGGAGGCTACAAGAGTAGCTTCTGTCAGCAGCCACCGGAAGCTTCCTCCATGTCCAGCAGAGCCAATGCCAGCTGGTTCCACTACAGACGTGCCCCTGGCCAGTCAGAAGTGGTGGTAACACAGATTCTGTGCAAGTTCAGGGTCAACTGGGGGTTGGTCATTCTCACAGGACACTGAGATCCCCTTGGTCCGTCATCCGTATTGAAGACAGAGGCAAAGAATGGATAACACATCTCTGTCTTGCTCATGTACCTGTTTGTGAGGTGACCATCCTCATCCTGTAATGAGATTATGTTATTTTTACACTGCATTTTGCCACTGATATATTTGAAAAAACTCTTTTTACTGTCCCCCACATTTCTGTCCAGCTTCATCTCCAGTTGAGCTTTGGCCACGGGAATTTTCTCCTTACAGTGGCAAGCAGCGTCTCTGTATTCTTCCCATATAACCTGACCTTGCTTCGCTTGCACATTTGTCTGAGACCTTGCTTCCACTGAACATGCATTTTCCTTTTCCATCTTATTTCCAAAAGAAGGATCTTGTTCAGTCAAGCCTCCCTGCTGCCTCCTCTGCTTGATTTGCAACATTTAGGAATCGCCTGCTCCTGTGCCCTTAGGAGGCGATGTTTAAAAAGTGACCAGCAGTAATGGATGCTAGCACCTGCAAAAATGTTTTACCCAGGGGACTTTACTTACTAGTTCCCTGAGCAGCCTGAAGTCTGCTTTCCAGTTGTCCAGAGTTGACATTAAATATATTGAAGTTTAGAAAAAATGAATATTGAACTCTTTTGTTCTCCATACTTTAGGTTATGCAGTGAGTTATGGAGAGAGTCCTTGTTTTCACAGTACAGAAATACATATATGAGGCTTCAGAGACAACTTCCTCTTCTTCAGGAGGATGTTATTTGCTACCATGTTGAAGAGTAATGCAAAAAATGTTGGGTCATGCCTTAGCTCTTGAAAGCTTTAAGTGCACAAAGTAATGTAACCCACTGTAAAATGAAACTGGTGTTTAACTTGCCAAGAAGCAATTTTCAGAAAAGTATAAATGCCAGCCAGGTAGCATGTAATTGTAACTGCTAGCTTTTTAGAGTAACATTGAAAATCCATCACATTTGTTGATGCTGTTCAAGTTTTATTTTCATGTGGCTGAGTTAATAGCAAGTAAGACAAGAACAGCTTGATACAAATACATGGTTTATGTAAATCCACTTAACAGAATTTTTCTTGTCAAAGTTAAATTATTTTTTGGTCTCTTGATTATATTATTCAATATATCTTCAAACTGAAATATATCAGTAACACATGAAGCAAAAAGTCATTGAAGACAGCAAATAATTTTCAATGAATTCAGTTTCAACATGAAACAAGAGTTTGATAGAACAAGACAAACAGTGATATTGTATGAGATTTAATGTGCGCTTCATCCAGGTGCCTGATGCTCACAGATTAGATTTTAAAATAGAATTCTGTCAGGATCTGGTTGGATTGCTATGGTTATTCTACATTTTATTCTTGGGACATAATTATATATATACTGCATTTATCTACTTTATCAACAATGGCCAGACAAAGTACTTGCAGGTATGCTGCTAACTTTAACTTCCAAAAGCTGCTGAAAGTATGTCTGTGAATTTTTCTCCTCACACAGATGTACAATCATCAAAGTTCTTTGACAGCTCCAAACTATTTGGTGCAATATATTAGAATCAAACCACCCCACACAGTTAATTACAAATAATTGTATGGGTTGTTTGAGCAGCTGTGATACCATTAATTGTATATTTAGGTCCAATAGTAAAATTTTCACTGTTTTCACCAGAGCTCCATTTATTTGAAGAGAAACAGACCTGTAGCACCCATTATGCAATCATCTTCCTCTATTCCTTTTTTTTTTTTTGCCTTTTTTTTTAAATGAGAAAACAAGAAAAACACAAAATCTGTATTTTACTCACAGCAAAAACTGTTCTGCCTTCCAGTAGTTTCTTAGTGTTACAGCAATGCGACTCTGTCAGAAAACTTCTGTTTACCTTTGTGTTTCCAATACCAATTGTAAATACCAATTGCTGTTTTACTGGAAATAAGAAAATACTAGTTTTGTTCTGCAGCCTATAGTTCATGTTTCTTTGCATTATCCAAGTATTGCATATAATTATTTATTATAATGATTATCAATAAATAGAATTGAAAAACAATAATAATGAGGTTTATCATTTTAAAAGCTATTTTAACTGCTTAGGAGGAATTGAAGAAAGAAGTAACCTAATGACAAATAAAGCAGATAGCAAGAAAACATAAAAATATTATGATTGAATTGTAATTGCTCGTTACTACTTGCCTGTGTTTGGAAATATGATTTTTCCCCCCTGAATTTGTTTGCAGAACTTCACACGAATTGGAGAATTCTAATTTTCAGAGGTAGGCAGTTTTTAGTAACGTAAACATCCGCAGAAAGGTGAAACAGCAAAACCAGAATGAGTTTAAATGGCTACATTTCAGGAAGTTAGATAGAAATTCTCCAGAGATGCAGTATTTTTTAAATAGGTCATCTATTTTTCACTTGCACATTTGTCTGAGACCTGTTGCTTGCCACGTTGAGTAATAGAACAGATTCTTCAATTTTGTAAATGAGGCAGTGGTAGTATGAGATGCTGCAACTAATATATTTTAAGGTTGTGGCAATGGCTCGGCTCTCTGGAGGGCTGCAGCACCCTCGTGGTCATCGGACCACTGCCCTGAACTGGTGGCGAAGGCCCAGGGAGGAGAGCGGCCAGCCATCTGTTGAGGACACATATGTGTGATTCCCCCTTGTGTTTGTTATACTCCCTGTTNAGGGTCCAGGGACGAAGACAGTTAGAGATCTGAGGGTCTGGGTTTATAAGGGGAACAGCACAACCAATCAGGGAAGGGCAAATGGGCGGAGGGAAACTTGAGGGACACCCGGGGGACAAATCGGAACTGGGGAAGGAGGGACTGGGTAGGGAGGAACCAATGGAGTATCATAGTGAACAGAACTTTCGAGAACATAATGAATATTTAACAGGGGACATACATATTGAACAGAGGACATACATAATAAACTGGGAATACAAACACGAGGGGGGAACACACATGTGGCAGTGGTCCGATGACCACGAGGGCGGCTGCAGCCACTCAGGGAAACTGAGGCACCGCCACACTCCACTACTCTGGTACCAAGTTGACAGAGAGCTGGAACACCTTTCCTGCAAAGAAAGTCTGAGAGCTGAGGTTGCTCAGCCTGGAGATGAGAAAGCTCTGGGGAGACCTTATTGTAGCCTTTCAGTACTGAAAGGGGGCTTGTAAGAAAAATGAGCACAAGCTTTTTAGCATGGCCTATTATGACAAGGTAGGGGATAATGGGTTTTTTTAACTAAAAAAAGTAAATGTAGGCTGGATATAAGGAAGAAATATTATATTATATGGTTGGTGAAGCACTGGAACTGTTTGACTGGAGAAGCTATGGATGCTTCATCCCCAGAAATACTCAAGATCAGATGGGTCTTTGGGAAACCTGGCCTAGCAGGAGGTGTCCCTACTCATGGCAAGGAGGTTGGACTGGAGGACCTCTAAAGGTCACTTCCAACCCAGATTATTCTATTATTCTACAATACTCTTATTCCACTGTAAAGGTCTGAGGTATCAATGAAAATCTCTAAAGAGGAAATTTTCTTGAAAATCACAAAAAAATACCTACTTATAGAAACAAACATCCATATATCCATATACTTGTTCACTAGCAACAACTTAACTGCAGGTATATGCTAAAAAAAAAAGGAGCAAAACAAACAAACAAACAAACTCCCAGAAAATGCTGACTAATTGTCTTGGGGTGACTTTATGATGTGTATCCCCTATTGCCTGCTCTATGCCCAGACATGAATCGTGCACCTTTCTGTGTCTTTAAGGCAGACCAGAGGGAGATGGGGGGAAGGTGGTGGAATTCCTTTGGCGGCTGTGTTCAAATAACTCGCTCACTTCTCCTCAGCTCTTGGCTCTCTGCAGCAGGGAAGAGGGTGTCATTCTCTTTCTTTTTAGCTAGCTTCTTGCTCGTTAGCTGAAGCAAGGAGTTTCCTGGGACTTTGGCTGCTGCTTCTTCTTCTTCTCTTCTGGACTGTTCAGCAAGACTAGAACATCACTGGGAAGCCTTACACCCCGGCCCGGGGAGGGGCCCAAGCTGCACCCCAGCACGGGAGAGAGCAGAGCCATCACCTACAAAGAACTCTGAAACTACCCAGGTTTTCTTCGGCAAGAGGTTTTATTATTTAACATTATTCATTCTCTTTTTTTTTGGTGCCTGCGTGCCCCCTGCTTGTTAAATAAATAACTTTTTTTTCACTTTCCTCTGAGGAAATTTTTTTCCCGAACCTGGTGGGGGAGGGGCAGCTGAAACCTGCTTTCTATCAGAGGACGTTTCCTCCAATTTGTCTCAAACTGGGATACTGGTGTAGACTTGCTGCAAGATGCTTTATGATACCAAGATTTTATTATACTAATTCTATACTATATCATGAATCTCTGACACATGTAAAGTAGGATTACCTTTAGTTTCTTTGCATCTTCTGTAAAATGGAGTTTGCAAAACTTTTCTACAAGACTATGAAGAGATCAGACACTTTATACCACCAGTAATAACCATAATTACTGGAGATACCACTTAATTCCTAGGAAACACAGCATAAAGCAATTGCATACTGTTGCATTTATATTTAATTAACCATGAGAGACATAAAGCCTTCTACCTTGACTAACGTTTGTATCCTACTTGCCTATTTTATCATCTCCATAGTGCAAACAACTTCAACTTGCATATGTCCTGGGTTGCAGTGTATTCTATTACCATCTTCATGAGCTGTTGAAACCAGGTGGGGTGGTGTTCCTTGCCCCCTCCCTCAGGACTATCTCCTGTTCATGGGCCAGCTGTTGAAACCAGGTGGGGCAGGGTTCTTTATCTCTCCCATGACCCATCCTCCTTCTAGGGGATATCTTCTGTTCATGGGCCATCCAGTCTCACAGCATTATCCCATTGGGAGATGCTCCGCCCAGAGGGAGGAACCAAGCATTCCATCCTGGGTATAAGCTGAGATTTCCAACACCACAAGCTTTCAAATACCACTACTGGATTCGCAGAGGGCAAGAGCTACCACTGGATCTTCAGGTGAAGACCAGAGCTTTATTCAGGATCACCACTTCAACAGGACCACTTCATCTGGACTGCTACCAACACCCTGACTGAGAGGGTGTCAGGTTGTATTCTGACTCTGTCAGTGGTTTCTTTTTCGTACTATTTCATTTATTTTTTTTTCCTATGAAATTGTATTTCTGAGTTGGAGTCTCTCAGTGGTTTGTTTTCAAACCAGTACAGACATCCTCAAGATTCAGAATTAAAGAGTTCCTATTCTGACATACTGTTTTTTCTGTCCTGATTTTGTCAAGCAAATACTTATATAGAAGTGGGAATGGGGTACACCAAGCACAACTCCAATCTGGTCATCATTGTCTGAAGCACTGTGGAATCACATTTTTGGCAAAAAAACCAAAGGATGGTGGTTGGACAAAAAATATGAATTCATTTTGCTCAATTACTGAAGCAGAAAAGTGTGAAATAGTCCATTTCAGAAGCACATGAAAACAGGAGTTTTTGCTCTGAAGGAGGGAGAAGAACTGAGGTTTTAGTCTCTCCAGGGTGAAAAATATGAAAGAATTAATTGACACCTGAGGAAATTAAACTAAAGATGATATGCCATACTTTATTGATTAAGTGGTGGAAGTGTGTTCCTGTACACTGGAACTAATTAAATGTCCAGGATGATGGGATGAATGAGAGCATGTAATTCTTGATAATTGTTAATAAAATTGACCTGATGCTTAAAATTGATCCTGCATGTCCCTCACTTACCTGAGCATTCAGATCAATTTTTGAGACATTAGCTTTTTAAGTCCCTTCTCACTATTAATGCCATATATGAACTTTCTTTCACTGAATTAGAAAGCAGGGGGAAAAAAAAAAAAAGAGGCAGTTTTGTTTTTGCCAAAAATACACAAATATTTCTGGGTACAGCACTAACAACATGTGATATGTGCCAAAATGTTGCATAAATAAATCCTTCACTGACTCTTCATACATGCAGAAAGTTTAATAACTAAAAGCTACTAATACTTTTCCATATCTTTGTGAGGGGATATAGGGGAAAGTAAAGCATATATAAATTTTGCAAATTGTTTTTTCTTTCTTTCTAAGGAAAAAAAAAACACTTAAATGAAACTTTCTTCTTGATAAAATTCAGAGTCTTCCTTTCAAATGCATAGTATTTTACCTACATTTCTACCATTCAGTGAATCAAACAGAAAGTGAGTCTATAATTTTGTGACTTTATATCCCTTCAGAGACTTACCTGTGAAAGGTCACACCTACCTCAATTTCTTTCAAAAATGTAGTATGAGAAAGAATAAATCCACCAAAGACCATGAGAAGTA
Source organism: Mohoua ochrocephala (assembly GCA_013398855.1). Taxonomy (NCBI): domain Eukaryota; kingdom Metazoa; phylum Chordata; class Aves; order Passeriformes; family Acanthizidae; genus Mohoua; species Mohoua ochrocephala. The sequence goes on along the minus strand of VZTA01006689.1, from coordinate 2,610 downwards.
GGAGAATATGTTAAGAAAAATCTAGATCTTACAAATTGAGGCAGTAATTTAAGAAATGAGATTAATTAACTTCTGAAGACTTGGATTAGACAGCAACTACATCAACAAATTCAGCAAAAATTTATTTTTCTAAAGGAAGTTGGAATTATTTTTCCTATTACTTTTTCTTTCTGTTTTCTATGGATCTTGCCTGGAAAATGTAATTTTGTATAGGTATATCTATTTTTTTTCTCTAAAGATATTTTAACTTTTCCAATGTTTTGAACAGGGTTATTTTAAAAATTTGATTGACATCTATTTGGTCTATCTAAAACTGTGTTTTCTTGTATTTATAAAGTTAATAACCAAAAAAAAATATTATTCAGCTTTATTTAGAAGTAGAGATATATGGAATAATGCCAGTGGGGATGGTTTCTTATATTTAAAGAAGGACACTTGTATTTTGAATTAAGGTTTGCATTTCACTGACCAGATATTTGTTAAAATAAGATAATACTAAGAATATGATTTGCAAGTGAACAACTCAATATCAGAGAGAACCACTTATGTATTTCACTGCTTTCATAAATTTGCAGTAGTTTTGGTCAGCTGCAATCTTCAAATTCCTGGAATCTGATTGCATGGTTGAAGTCAAGAAAAAGTAGTTGTAAATGTATAGGAGAACTGAAAATACTGTGCTGCACAAAGGGTTAGTGAGTACTAAAGAACATTAGATTCCTAAGTTTCTGGTGTTAAATGTAACTGACTTATTTTCAGTAATGGTCAGCAGTGAGAATCTGATATATCCTAAAAACCACTGTGCATTAAAAGGCAGCAAAGGTAAGGAATGCAATTGCAGCTGCTTACAGCAATAAAGACGGCTATAAGGATATGATTTCAGATTATTGCTAGCATGGAACTTCCTCGTGGAAAATCAAGGATATAAATTTGAGCAACTTATTTACATATCGTTAAAAACATTTTTTGTTGTAATGACACATTATACAAACACGATAAATTCGCCGAATATGTGAGAAGCTACTCACAAAACTAGGGAATTTTTAATAAAAGTTAATGTTTCATTAAAATTGCTTTCAAATTTTCTAATACACTGAAATTATTGTAAGCTTGTGAATGTTGTAATGGTTGCATTAAACAGACATATTTAAAGTAGGCACTTAAATTATATGTTGTTCAGAAGAACGTACACAAAAAAGTCTACATGAAGTACTGCAAGATGTATGAAAAACAATTTATTTAGGTCAACAGCTAACCTTTTGAAGAACTACATTTGGGGATTTTTTGATGCTGAAAAAGTCCTTTCCATATAAAAGGGGTAAAAAGGGAAGAGCATAAAAGCCTTGCAGTAGAGGAAAAGATAGTTGTTCAGTCAGGATTTGGATAAAGGAAATATCCTTTTCCTAATGTCACAGCGTTTATCCAAAAATCAAGATGTTATATCTACAAATATGGGAATAAAATATAAGGAAGAAATTCTCCCCTTCCTTGAAGTGTTCAAAATCAGATTAGACAGTGATGCAGTAATAAATGTCTCTGCCCACAGCAAGGGACTAGACCAGGTTTTGGTATTGGCAGGGGCTACACGGGGTGGCTTCTGTGAGAAGCTGACAAAAGCTGCTCCCACGTCCAGGACAGACAATTCCAGCCAGCTCCAAGACAAACGTGCCCCTGGCCAAGACTGGGCCAGCCAGAAATGGTAACATCTCTGTGATAACATATTTAATTAAGAAGAGGAAAAAAAAGTTATTGTGTAGATGCAATTTTGCAGCCAGAGAAGGGCAAAGTGAGAACATGTGCAAGGAATAACTCTGCAGACACCAAGGTCAGTGAAGAAGGAGGGGGTGGAGGTGCTCCAGGTGCCACAGCTGAGTTTCCTCTGCAGCCTGATGTGAAGCCCATGGTGAGGCAGCTGAGCCCCTGCAGCCCATGGAGATCCACAGGGGTGCAGAGATCCACCATGACCCCGTGTGATCTCCACACTGGAGCAGGGTCCTGTCGGGGACCTGTAGACCCATGGAGAGAGGAGCCCATGCTGGAGCATGGTTTCCTGGTAGGACTTGTGACCCTGTCGGGGGACCCACTTTGGAGCAAGCTGTTCTTGAAGGACTGCACCCCATGTTAGAGTCACCCATGCTGAAGCAGTTCATGGAGAACTGTTTCCCATGAGATGAGCTCACATTGGAGAAGTCCATGGAAGGGACTCCACACTGGAGCAGGGGAAAGGCTCTTTTCCCTGAGCAGCAGCAGAAACAACTTGTGATGAACCGACCATAACCCCCATTCCATGTCCCTGCACTGCTGGCAGGGAGGAGGTAGAGATGAGAAGGAGGGAGGGGTAGGGGCAAAGTGTTTTTAAGGTCTATTTTTACTTACTATCCTGCTCTGATTTTTTGCTAATGAATTCAATTAATATCTAATTCAAGTCTGTTTTGCCTGTGATGGTATTTGGTGAGTGATCTCTCCCTGTCCTCTTCTCAACTCATGAACTCTATGTCACATTTTCTCTCCCCCGTCTCGCTGCAAAGGGCTGTGAGAGAGAGGTTTTGGTGGGTGTCTGGCATCCACACAGGAGCAACCCTGTACGAGGTCCAATCCAAACCATTCTGTGAT
>VZTA01006687.1:0-10869 GCA_013398855.1 Mohoua ochrocephala | reverse complement strand
TTGAGTGGCTGACCCGCGAGAACAGGGGGAAAAATTTTTAGGAGGCAGAGTACTTTTTCTTATAAACCATTATGAGAACTCTGGCTGGGCTTGGGGTCATCAGTCACTGTCTGATGGCCTTTCTTTCCTTGGGTTATGTGTCCTCATTTTCTTAACCTATTCGCCATGAAAAAGCCCACAACTTTCAGCTAAAGGAATTCTCAATTATTACTGCTTGGCTCATGAGTCTTAGACATATTCCAAAAGGTAGTGTGTCTTGATTTTCTCTGACTCAGTTTTTAGTTTTGTGAGTATTGTTTTATTGTCCTCAAATTGTTTCCATTTTAGATTTTTTTCTGGATGCTGATATGCACTATTGCCCTTAGGCACTATTTATTCATTGTCATTTCCCCTTTAAATTTATGTACACAGATAAAAGAAAGTTACGTGGACATATAGTGCAATTAAAGCACTTTTTTGTTAAGTCTTGAGGAAAGAAATGATGTTTAATTCCCTGCTCCCGTTGCACCCTCAAAGATACCAGGCTCATTTTTGTTGTGCTTCGAATGTATTATTTAATTAACAGCACAAATCTACTCCCTTTTTCAATCTCATAATGAATCTGCTCTCTTTTTAAGTGAATCTAGGAGTTCTTTTCCCCTCACTATGTGTATTTGGTCTTGTTTCAAGCAAAATTATAGCGATAATGGTTGCATGCCCGTTGGTTCTGTACGGTAGGTTGGACACCATTTGTATAACCTTTGAGCTATATGAATTTCACACACAGAAGAATTTTGGCCTGATGAACTTGTAGACATAATATACTATTTTTGGTGAAACAATGCTGTGAATCACAGTTAATTGAAATCCACAAATGGATAAAATATACTTAGTAATACAGACCTGAATTCAGGCAAATGATGCAAGTTCTGTTATTACTCTGCTCTGGATGATAGAGAGTTTGCAAGTTTTTCCTCCTTTGAAAGACACCACTCCACATAGACATAAAAGGTCAGGCCAGATTTCTTAATGCCACTTAGGAAGAGGGCCAATTTTTTATGACAGTAATAGATTAAGCTCAAGTGTTTACTTTTCAATCAATTTATATTGATTCAGAAAACACAGCTATTTAATCGCATACTCAGTCCTACTGGCCATTGGTAGCAGCTACTTGTTATGCTAACCTTATGTCAGCCCGAAGGGCGACGCTTTCGAAGCAGCATGGGCAAATCCTGATTGTTAATGTGTAACCTTCCGCGTGCCTGCTTTTGGGAAAAAATTTTGCCTGAAACGCGCAAGTCTGAAATGTTACGTCTCTGTCTAAACAGCAAGAGCTTCTAGAGCACCTGGTGAAAGATTGAGGCTGTGGTCCTGACACACACTGGTGCAGCCTAAGCTCATTGACTGCCTGCTTCCTGCTGCGTAACTCGGTGACTAAACAGCCACTCAGGGCTTTAGCAGAAGCCAGTTTAACATGAATGGGACCTTTGTGGACCATTTTGTTCTGTCTTTTCTCTGAAGCAAATGCCAATATGGTTGAGACCTAAAAACTTGCTGTTCCACTGTAATAGGATATGCATATAAATTAGAGCTCTGTGAGCTAAAGGATACTCATGTTAGCATCATTTTCTGTAATCCAGTGGAAAATCTGCAAACTCTGCCTGAATGGCAGGGCCTGAAGGGCTTAGAGGCAGGATGAAGGCTGAAAAAAAATACCATGTATTTAATGTAGATATTTTGTTTCTACTACACCACTAGCAGTAAAACATTGCAAATAAATCCTATTAGATTTCCTTCCCTTCTAAAATATTATTTCCACTGTTATGATTTCAGACAGATGTTGTTTCCAAAGTTTGGATTTAAAAAACATTTCTTGGAGGACACCTGTATCAGTGCTAGTGGTTTTTTGTTTGCTTGGTTGCTTTTTTTGTTTGTTGGGTTTGTTTGCTTGATTTTTTAAATTTAATTTATCATATATGAAAAGGTGGATTTCCGATTACAGTTTAGCTCTTGAAATACTTCTTGGTTTATCTTGGGATTCAGCATCTAAATCTGAATTTTCCACAAGACTTTTTCCTCCATGTCTTTTCTTCATTAAAGTGCTTCTCTTAAATAAAAAAGTAAAGGAGGAAAAAAGTAAATATCTGTAATATAATTACAGTCAGACACATAAGAATGTTTTACAAATTTTTGTAAACTAGTGAAATTGAGGCAGGTTTTTGTTTGTTTGTTTGTTTGTTCTGTTTTGGGGAAAGCGGAAATAGAAGGAAGTAGGAGTAAGAGCAGAAAATTTGCTACTTGCTAAACAGGTGCGTTATGCATGTCTATGGGCATATTTCTCCCATCCTTGTAGTACTCCCAAACCGGACTTCCAGTGACACTTGGTCTCAGTTGGACCATCTCGTCTGCAGTATTATACCTCCATGATTTGTATTTTGACAATGCCCATACATGTTAACACCTCGAAAAGGGTCTGAGGACAGCCTCAGTGGAAAGGAATGTCTAATGTGCCATCTGTGAGCGGTGCCCACGGCAAATACTTCACAAGAGTGCCGTAAAGCAAAGAAAAACAAAGAAAATATTGAACAGAAAAAGTGATATGTGAGAGACTTCCAACCAACTTTGACAGTGAAAGCAACCAAAAAGTATTTTACCTAACTGCTAAAATATCAAAACTGAAAGTAAGTGTGGCTGTAAATAAGTTTGCTTAAGATTGTATGTGAAAATATTTTCTGGATTTCAGGAGAAAACGGCATTGTGATCAAGTCTTTCCACATCTTTATGAGTTTATTTTTAAGATACGTATTAGGAAGTGGAAATGAAAATCAGGAAAAGCATTTTATCCTTTTTTTTTTACTGTTGCATTTGATTGTATGTATAGTCTCCTTGTGGGATAATCTCGTGGTAAATTAATTTAGGACAACTCATGATTTACTACATCCAGAAAGTGTGATGGTTAAGTTCTACATTGGCTATGCGATATTCTCTGTCATGCATGCCTTTTGCAGAACAGACAACTGACGTTGTAAAATCTGTCAAGATAAAAACGGACACAGAATCTGCTTTTCAGTTTTTTTACCAGAACATTTTGCTCCTGGGCAAAGAGTAAGTTGAAAGGAAAGTTCTGCACAAAAAATTGTCTGCATTCTCTTGTTTCTGCTTTTAATATCTCGTAAGGCCTTTGCTGACTGCTCGAGTGCGTAACATCCGGAAACTTCGTTTGCCCCTTGGTGCCTACTAACTCAAAACTTCCTTGTACAGGTAACCAGTTGGAAAAATGTGCCTGTTTAAACATATGCAAATGCTGTTACATGATTTCAACCTTGCGCTTAGGTGATTTTATATGACCGAAGGCTTCTTTCATTTTTGCCCACTTCCATCAAGTCACAAAAAGACAAAACTAAAGAGAAAAAATAAAATAAAAGAGAGGTATGAAAGACTACTTCAGTTTACAAATAGAAGATATTTAATCTGATCTATTAACTGTAATTATGCATACTGTTCTCAGTATTACTGATACGACCTTACTTGGACATGCTTCCATCATTTTGCAATAATTCACTTAGTAAATAACTTATTTACTCAACTTAAGCTTGAAACAAGGTAAAATGCAGCATGAAAAATTGTTAAAGATTGGTAAAACTCACACAGCGAGGTTTCTGGTTTCAGTTTTGTTTTAAAATTCAAGAATAAAACCAGAAGTACCAGGGAAATTAATTTTATGGCCTTTCAGACCTTGATCACCCTGGCACCTCTGTCTCCATAGATGTATGAGTCTCTTCTTCTGTGCCAGGAGTTATGTCAAAGACAAAGTTTTCTGAGTAGTGGGTTTGGAGCAGTAACACACACTAATGCAAGAGCAGAAAAAAAATGCATCAACTTCATCATCTTCAGATCCAAATGTCTTCAGATTTGTTCTCCATCCTATAAAATGTACAGTATTTTTGAATATATCTCAGTATCTGTTAAGACAAAGCACACACAACTGTTTTCAAACTCTTATGCAAGGAATAGAGAGCAAATTATTAATAAAATGCATAATTAAAAGAAAAATATAATTTCATGTTTTAAAAAATCTAGGGTTTACAGATTTGTTGAATTTGGTTTTAATGAGCCATTTACTTATTAATGTTTCATCTTAAGGCTCTATAAATACACAGGTGTGATCTTTTGCCACAACTTTTTAATGGAGTAATTGCTCATTGCATCTTATTGATTTTAGGTTATTAAAAAATCCATGATGATTTGTTTTCCTTCCTGTTGAGTTATGAAGTGGGTCAATCTGAAACTAGAATTTTCTTAAAGCTGAAATATGTCCAAGCATGCACACTTCAGCACGGAGAGTCCCTTTGCACTCTGGACCGTTCCACTACCTTTGTTATTTAGTAAAGTTTTGTCATATTTATTGAAAATATGCTGATGAAACAGTGATATACCGTTTGTATTGAGGGAAAGAGAAGCTGACAGCTTATGTGGAAGGTGTCCCTGTACAGGTGATTTGTTGGAATCACAGAAATATCACCATCATAGAGAGAATAAATCTATGGATATGACAGTATAGAGTGGGTAACAGAAACTTCAGGGAGTGTTTTTCTGTTAGACATCTCTTGAATAACTAAATAGAAAATTTAGGTCAGTAGTACACTCTAGTAGACTGAAAGGACTAGTTCATAGCATTAAATCTCATAAAAGCAGCAGCATCTTCCTTTTCATTGAAGATTTTTTGGGGAAAAAGCTTACTTTAAAATACAATTTAAAATGATTAATAGAATCTCTGCATTTATACATGTATACAAGTATTTTCTCTGTAGACAATTATTACAGTTCTTCTGAAATAAGGAGCTGCTTTTCTCCTGGTTAAATATGGCTTAGAATAATTAATTAACTATCTTTACTGTGTTTGAGTATTTCTTCTGAAGGTTTTCTGCATGATCACTTTTTAGAAGCCTTTGTTTACTAAGAAGTGGAATTCCTGGAAAACCAGAAGAGGTAATTTGAAAATGACTTCACATTGTTAATGATCTCTTTGTAGGCATAAAATTCAGCCATAATATTTTTGACTTAAACAAAAATCCCTTCAGTAGAAAGCAAAAACTTTCTTGAGAGAAAGTTTGAGAAAAAGTTACCGAATGAGTCTTCTTGGGGTTTTGTTTGCTAGTTTGTTTTAATCTGTGTCAATGTTAGAAGCCTTCATTTGCAGAGCACTGTCATCGTGCTGCGAAAACGTCATAATATTAGTTTACCGTGGCATAAATGGTGTTCCCTCCTTACTAACTCACAGCAGCCCAGTTCACGCTTTACAGAACGGAACCAACTCTTGCACAGTTAAACATTACTGACAAGGCTTGCGATGGTGTTGTAAGCACCACTTTACAAACAGGGATATATTTTCCTAACAAATGTTTCCGAGTTTTTCCATACAGCACTCTCTACCTGACTATTTATATTGCAAATATTTTGCTGAGCTCATAATAATGTCTGTGTTTTCAAACGCTGTGAAACAGTGTTTGAAAAGATGTGTGAGAAGGGCATGACTATGGGCTAGAAAGGTCATTCTGTTTAAGAAAGGTGAGATGCCTCCTCTGTGGCTCTGGAGAAATGCTCTTGGTCCTAGAGAAATTGTGTTTAGCAGGTAAGAGTATCAAAACATGTTATTGTACAGAGAAAAAGAAGTTATTTTTTTTTTTTCTGCATTTAGATGGAGGAAATATATATATTTAGTTTTGTAAGTAGCTGATTCCCGAAATCCTTTTTTCTTTCTTTGAATTTTATTTAATTTTTTGTTGCATTTACTTTGCTTGTACAGTAGGCAGCAGTGCCTAGCAAGTGTAATTATTGTGTATTTCTGGTTTACTTAAAATTTTGATTCAATCAGAATCCCTAAATCTGACAACCTATAATCAAACAAAGGGAGTACTCTAGTAGGTGGGGATTAACAGAAGGGAATTAAACTGTCATTTTGCAACAGTAAATTGCAAATTTAGACCAATATGAAAGCCCATTTGTGAGTCTCTCAGTAAATATCCCTTTTGTTTTGTCTAATTGCTAGTTTGAATGTATCAGACTCATCAATGGGATTAGGGTTAATAGATGTTTGGTCACGCATAACATGCAGAGGAGGAATCTGATACACACACGCACAAAAATTGCACTTAATGAGCTTAGCAAATGTTTGCCATATTTTTAATGAACCCTGGGGCTGTCATTTAGAAATGCTTAGCAACTGCTTTTCCATCCTTGAAAATAGAACAACTGAAGGACATTAACACTATGTACACCATAAATAATGTGAGCTATTTAAAGATACCAACTGGGAGGTGGGAATGATGACATTTTCTGTGCAGGAGCCAGTGATACTTAACACTTCATGTGTGTGTTAGATTTCTCACATCCCAGACGGGCATCTCTAGTTTCCTACAGGGAATGGGTGTGAGTGTTTGAAGGAGATCAAATAACTCCATGAGGAGAATTTTGTTGTTGTTGTTGTTTGTTAAGTTGTGGTTTTTTTTCCTTAAGTTAAACCTCTTTATGATGCAGCTTTCAAAAGCATTCTCCCCTGACAATTTTCTGTTCCACCCTTCCCATCTTGTTGCCAAATACTTGCAGGGAAGATTTTTAAAAAAGTTTATAATTTTCATCATCTGCTTCTCAGCTTATAATTTCTGTCTTTGCCATTAAGTAGAATGCTTGCTTAAACAAGCGATGTGGCAAAAAATGGGCATACTCTGGGGGACTGATTGCACAGTAGATTTAATGATCCATTCATTAACCTCTGGGACCCATGCCTAAAACCAATGCAGGCTGATTAATGGGGAATTATTGGAGCAAACCATGTGTCATGTGGTGTAATTATTTTGACTGGACGTAACAGAATCAGGCTTTCCTTAGGGCAGGACTTGACTTGATATAATAGTGCAAAAAGTGCCATTCATATGAATTATGTCTAGAAGAAATGAGTTCTTTTAAGACTTCAGTTGCCATAGAGGCAGTGGATCTAAGATTCTTTGTCTGCCCAGAGAAATCTTTTGAAACATCAGCTCTTAAGGCCTTGGATAGGGAAAAGAATCTGAAAACTGAACTGGCCTTTAAATGCTTGCTATCAGTCAAAGCAGACCCTGCTGTGTCAAGTGGGTAATGCTTCTTAAAATTCGAATAGCTGAGAAAAAGCAGTATTATTAGTTTACAGAGTTCACAGGTGTCACCAGAAAAGGCTGTGACTACTGAAAACTTGTGTTTCAGTAGCGCAGTTTTAGTTAATGTAGTAAGGAAGGGTTGCATACAACTTCTGTTATACTAAAATGAATGCTTCGGTGCAAAAACAGAGGGTGTTCGAAAGGGAGGCGAAACAAGAAAGCCCTTCAAACTTCTTTCTTCTAATTGTGCAAATATGAACATAAACAGTGTTGAAACTCAATAACTGTTCCTTTAATTTGCTTGAATGGTGTTGCCTACATGAGCAACAGGGACTAAGCTCCTTGTTTCTCAGTCTGCTTTTAGCTCATACATTAACCTTCTTGAAACTAGAGAGGGAAGTATGATGACTATCTTCATGTTAATTTTGACTTTCCAACATATGTATTTCAAAATTTTAGAAAAAAATCCTTTTGGTTTTTCATTTATAGATATTTTATTCAGAGAACTAAATAACTCTGAAGGTCTCCATTGGTGTGCAGAGATGTTTTACTCTACTGTGCAATTAGTTCAAACCCACAATTTCCTGGAAATGCTTTTATGTAATAGTGATGCTATGCCTCATACAAAAGTCTTTGGCCCTACTTCAAATCTCTGTGAGGAGGCCCTCACCATACAAAGAAAACTACCTCTGTGCTGTTTCATACATGTTTATGTAAAGTAAATAACTGGGCTCTGCAGGGCTTGCTCGAAAGCAGAATAAACTTTTGGAACTGCTATGAAGCAGAATGGCCATTCACAGCTGCACAGACTGTGGAGAGGGGATTTCAGTCTGCAGCTCATATCGTCCATATCACTGGTAATGTAGTTTACATGTTTTACTACCTTATTTCTAATGTGTTTTATTTCTCTTGGACCAATTTATCTTACATTTTCCCACTGATATTTTCATATAGGAATTTTATAACTGCATAGCAAAACCTTCACATTTTTTGAATTGTTCAAGGTGATTATTGGTTTATCATACTTTAGAAAGTAATTTAAGACTAAGCTTTGACAAGATAACTTTTCATGCCAAATATAGTGTACATTTTCAACATAGTTTAAAAAAGGTTCTCCAGTTCATTCAGGAAGGAAAAGCTTTTCAGTTTACACGACCGTGAAGAATAAAAATGCAGTTTGACACCAAATCTAAATTCATCACTGTTTGAATTGCTCTGAATAAGAGATATCAAAAACATAATAAATACCAGAAAACTGAAAAAGTCCCTGTTGATAGAAGAGGCATGTTCAGGAAGGATTGGACTGACTGTGTGGCACAAAGGAGAAAGCAGATGTTGAGCTGATTGGGGAATGTCCAAATATATGAAAAACGTAAATCTCTCACCCAAGCATCAGGACTGTGAAGGAGCAGATAATGTGGGTGTATCATAGTAAAAGACAGTGAGAACAAGCCTGGGGGACACCAGGAGTGTTTCTTTGAAAACTGGTGATTTCTGTAGCTCATTCATCTGGATGCAAAATCATACAAAAACTGTTTTCTGACTTCACCATTTGTGATGAAGAAGGTTAGTAGTGCAATATGCTGCTATTTTGAGTTGAATTCTCTGCAGGACAATGGGGAGTGGTCTGGCTTGCTACCTGGACCCTCATGCTGCTGTAGCCTCTGCAGAAGTCACAATGGGAGGCAAAGATGGTGAGCAGACAATTTTGTACCAAAGCAAAAAGATATTTATTTTGTTATATTTCCCCCCACTCGTCCAAGGTTTTGGGATTTTTCCCCATAGCCTTATGCAAAACCGAGGAAACTACTTCAGGTCTTCAGATCTGAGTCAGTTCTTTACAGGAGCACGGACAAAGAGGTGGTTTCTTCAACAAAGTAAAGAAAAAAGGTAAATACTTCTTATGCTGGAAAAGTCATAGTAGTTCAACTTCAGGCGTCTGCACTTCTTGTCCTTAAGACTTTGGGAACGGTGTAGTAGCAGGTACTGCTCCCGCATATGCATGCGTTCAACTGTGTGTGCGCATTGAGAGTAAAACCCCAAGAAAGCTCCCCAAGTTCGTCATGGAGACCCTCTTACCTGACAGTCTTATGTAAATCAGTAAGATTGATGCTGTTGTATTGGTCAGCATGTAAAATAACCTGTCATCAGTACAGAACGTGACGTGCAGAATATCAGTGTAACTTGAAATTCATAGCATTTTAACACCTGTTTCCATAGCTACAGTGTAATCTAGACATCTGAGAAGCCAGCCTGCCTTTGCCAGCCCTGTCATTTCAAGGGAAATAAATTAAGGAAGCTGATCACAAGCCTGGATTATACAGCTTCTTTAAAGTATAGCAACCAGACCTGAAAACTAACCAGGAATGAACATCATTGGGACAGAATGGATAAAACCCATTTCCTGTAACCTTTGTAGGAAAACTTGAATGTAGCCTCCTCTGCATCTTTTTTTACTTCTCTCAAGCAATATTGTGTGTTATACCTGGCAGTTATATTTGCAGGACCATATTTCTTGATTTTTGAGAAGTTGTACCATATTCTTAAATGAAGCTTTGAAAAAATAAACAGATGGAAAAACGGGAGGGAGCAGGCGTAGGAAAGAGATACAGTTAAGTGAATGCTAAAGGGCAAAGCTTCAGTGCCAGACAGTTATTTGCATATGCACAATATGTTTCTGTCTAGAGGCATATTTTCTCAAAGTCTGTGTGTGTATTTCTATGAGTCTATATTTATCTGTATTACTGGCAACATATGTATGGCTATGAATAGAGTTGGGGTGTTTGCTGAATGATTTATGATGCTGCTTAATTTTTTTTCTTTAAATATACACTGGTTTTGAGAAATGATCTCCTATAGGTAGGGAAATTAGAAAGAAATACAGGCATCATTTCTTAAATACAAAGCAGTGGAATCCACAGAACATCCTGTTATATACATATTTGTGCTTAGAGGGCAAATATATAATGGGTATGCATGCGTGTTTTCTAGGCCAATTCATTTGTAAAATGTTTAACAAGGAGATGAAAGCTATCCTGGTATTTGCAGGACTGAGGAGCAAGGCTACACTCTGCAAAAGGTAATTCTCTGTTGGCCAGATTTGACTGATAGAAGGGATCAGAGGTTTTTTTTTTAAAATCATGTTTTGTACCCAATAGTTTGTGACATCCCAAGAGAGAGGGAAGAGAAAGCTGTAGAAAGGTTTCATAGCTGCTGTCTGCATTAGGTAACTGTCCTGGTATAGCACTACAAAGGGTCTATGTGGGTAAATATTTGCCGTGATCCTAGAAGATTGGCTGTATTACTGTTGTGGTTGGCAAATGGGAATACCAAGTATGTCTACGGTAGAGAGTGGAAATGCAGTCCTGACTATTACGTAACTTATCAGCAAGTAATTTATAAGGCTACTTATATTACTTACATCAGTAAGCAATGAAATAAACAAAAAAATGGTGTGACTTTAAGTAAGTAGAGCCTTGTATCTATTATTTTAAAGACAAAATATTTGTTTAGTTTAGCTTCTATGAATTGGTCATTCTCCTTGTATTGGCTAATGCAAGTACAAAGAATGGCACTGTAATGCCATATTAGACTTTTCCTTTTATATAAAACACCTTACTGGTGACACATGTCCCAGTGAACTAAAATAATATAATTTAAGCCTGAAATAGGGCTTAAATACTTGAAGGACACAGCCAGACAAAATCAATTTTTCTGTTCTTGGGCATAGTGGTATTTTTGGGGGATTTTTTTTTTT
>VZTA01006686.1:0-30382 GCA_013398855.1 Mohoua ochrocephala | reverse complement strand
AGAGAGATATATATGGCGTTTTATTGTTTTAATTAAAATCAACACAAATTAATTAAATTATCTAGAAATTTAAAGAACCTCTAAGATAAAAGGAAATGAGGGAAAATACACAGAACAACGTACTTACATTGAACAGTTTCTTCCATATCATGGTGCTCCATATGTATTTTATTTATCTAAATGTTTTATTCTTCAGAAGGGGAATGCCTGTGAGACTCCTTGGAAAGGAAGGGACACTCTTCTGCCCTGGGAGCTATTGAACATGCTGCTGGGAGAGCAGCTCCCAGAGCACAGTGGCAAGGAACAGGGACAGACAACCTGACAAAAGTGCAACGTGTTAGAGACACTTTTCCTGGTGCACAGAGGGGATTGCAGAATCTGCTAAAACCCAGAAAGTGACTGAGTCAGAATTCAACCAAGCCAAAGAGGATTTATTCACCAAAACCACGGTAAGATCTTCATTTCTAAGTGCTCTTATGCTTATGGTTTGTTTCTAATTTTTAAAGTTTGCCTTCAGTTTGTACTTAGAAAATAACTCGCGTTTGCTCTTGAGAGCCTTCTGCTTATTTCTGGTAGGTTCAGGATGATTTCGTGATTAGATTTGGACTTTCACTGGGTCTTGTTGTGCACTTTCTCAGGCTGTTCTGTGGAAGTACTTTGTCAGTTCTTCCAATAACTCTTTCACCCTCCATGGAACAACAAGTAGACTTGGCATCTGCTGTGTGCACAGCAGCAACTTCTGTTGAAGTGATAACTACAGTTCTAGTGAAATCATGCAAGGAGTGCTGGTGAATTAAGATACTAATATTCTGTTTTCTCCGCTCATTGGTAGTCAAATTTTGCTCTCCTTATGTAACGCTTGGAATTACCATCTCTTCTTAATAATACTGCCATATTTCTGTGTCACAGTAAGAGAATCAGACATTTTCTTCTTTCATGTATTTGCTTCTTTTTTCTTTACAACTTTTAAATCACTTCCGTGATGGAATTATGGACAAGCTTCTTTTCACACCGTTCAAGTTAGAACCAGTATACTATTTCATACTGGGTTAAAAGTCTGGGTTTCCTATAAGCAGTTCCATGAATTACCCAGTTTTTGATACCTTTATATTCTTAAATGGGCACCTGGGAAATTTGCTATGCCTTTGAATGGCCGAGGCAACCTCAGCAAGTTCCTGTAAAAGAAGCAGTTATCTCAGATGAGCAATAAATTCTAACCTACCTCAATAAAAGCTACTGGCCAAATACCATAATTACGGCAAAGGTGAATAACTGATTGTTAGTCATCTCCAATTTCTATTCTGTTTCATCTTTAGAAGATAGGAAGCTGCTCTGTTCAACTGCCTTATTTTAAGAGTGCTTGATCAGCAAAATTGCATAGTAAAATGCAAGTACAAACTACTGAGGGGATTGAAAAGAAAACTTGGTTTTAAGAAACGCTTTTGTTTTTACTGTGCTGGAGCCCATTTAGATTCAATTTACACTCTGCTTCCTTCAGATTTTATGTAGCTTTTACTTTCATGACTATGAACAGCATCTGTGTCAAAATCCACATCATAGAATTAGGCCTGTGGAGGCACTTTCTGACACGTTCCCCTGGATATGTGTAAAAAGAGGAGAGTCTCCACAGTACAGCTTGAGATCAGCTAGACAGCTTCCCACTATTAAAGCTGTCATGCCGGTACCCATAAAGGCATCCAGTGTTTCCCTCAAACCTCTGTCTTTTTGAAGACTTCCCTTATTGTTCCATTGGATGTTCCCTGTTTAAATGGCCTCAGGATAAAAGATGCTTCCAGATGACACTATGAACTTCTATTATTCTACATGTAAAGACATAAAAAAAAAAATCCTAGCTCTAGCCTATTCATATTGTCTTTTTATAGGCAAACTACTTATAATTGAGAAGATACTTGTTTTTTTGCAGTGAGATCAGCATTATGTAATTTCACTGGATTTCTTACCTGGCCTGTAAAATATATATAATATATATAATAATATATATAATTTAACATAATACATGGGATGTAGCAGAACGTACAAAAATGTTTTAGCGGGAACAAAAAGTTTGTCATCATCAAGACTGGCGAATAGAATTGATTATTCAGTGTGGTGTGTCGTATTTGGAATGAATGTTGTTCCTGAACATTTAATTGGACTGACAGTTTAGGCTTTGTTCTTTTGCAAATCCACAGCTTCAAACTAACAGGAAAGCACACCCAGAGTGGCCTCACTGGTGTGAACACACCCACAGAACCAACATGCTTACTGTCTATTCTCTCATACAGCAGCTACTGGTTGAGATTTGAAAGGTTGATAGGTTTAAATGGAAACTCTTTCTTGTGAGAACTGTCTAACCTAGTCCTCAGGAGGACTAGCAAAGACTAGAAGGCTACTCAGCATGAGCTTGAAGTTGATTATGACAGATATTGGCATTCTGTCTAAAAGCATGTTTGAAGTGAAACATTTTAACTGCAGTAGACTGAAATCTGTCATTGTTACCTGAGCACGTGTAATAGTCTCTAGGCAGCCTTTAGAGCAAAATGGTTTAGTTGCAGAAGGCAGGGTTTCCTGAAAGCCAAGTTTTTACTGTAAAAGGCTGGACAATCCAACCAGTAGTGGAAAATACAATCCAGCCTCTCTTGAGCTGCTAAATAGCAGTTTACATTTAAGCAACAGTTCTTGATTGGGAAACTATTTACAGGTCTTCTTTGTCATTCAATCTGTCTTGAATTAGCTATTCCACAGTCATAAGTAGGGATGGGTGGTAGTCACAACTGGGATGCCCTGGAGAAAGTACTTTTCTGCTTTGAGACAGACTTCTTGTAGGCGTGGTGCTTACAGATCTGTACCAGGGGATTTGAGGGCTTGGATGTGAGGGAAAGGAGAACCATCAGACACAGGGAATATTATAGTATCTGCCATGCTAAGCCCCGTGAGAAACATGGATATAGAGCTCTGCTGGGTGGGCATGACCAAACTTCTCGTGGTGGCATCTGCAGCATCAAACAAATAATGTACCTTGGCACCAAGATGGCATCCTTGCCACCGAGGAGGCAGCATCTCACAGAGCATGCGTGGGGCTTCTGCTCACTGCCTGAGCAGATGGGAGTTTTGGTTGCATGTGACATGGATGGATTTGTTAGCCTGGGTCAATACATAATTGGTAGTATTTCAAGCAAGATCACTTGTTTAATAGACCAGATCTCTTCTCTCGACTGTGCAACCAGAGAAAAATTATGGCTTTCCATTAGTAGGGACAAATGTAAATATTTTGCACCTAGGTCTAAGATTTTTCAGGAGAAAAAGAATCAGAAAACTTGAGATGAGAATTTTTTTCACTTCCTGTTAATATGGCAAAACCATGATCTATTGCTATTTATATTTTATCTTGCTATTTATAAAGCTAATATTTTTGCATATTTTTTATGCCTCCCAACAAATCACCTGCAGCAGTTGTTAATTGTGAAGCAACTCAGAATGTTAATAATTGGAGCAGAGAGAAAGAGAGAGGTAAATTCACAGGTCCTATTGCCAGCTCAAAACAGTGAATGCTTTAAATATGTGTTGGGTTTAAATTTATTCAGAATTGATGGATTATGGGAAAATGCAGGACCAAAGAGAAGGACCTTAGGAGTATGCTGATCTGTGGAGGAGATACACATACATCAGGTGTGTCAGACTGCTCCTATGACCTCATGTGATTTTTTGTTTGCATTGCTGGTTTTTAATTCTACTGCTGTAAAATGGGAAGGTGCAGCTAATCAGAGGTGTTCAAAACCTATTTTACCTCAGTAAAGAATAAATTTCTAACCCTGTACCCTACCAAAAAAAAATACCTGTCTTCCCTTAACATCAGCTTTCTGTAGCTTTCTCTTTTTCTTCTTTTTTCAATTCTATCAAATAGAAGGACTAATGTGTGGAACCCAGTGCTCATTCCAGTTATGTGGTAGGTAGGATCTGTCTTTGAGTGAGTGAATTGAAAGGGAAAACTGACAACTGTGGAATAGGCAGGAAAGAGGAGTCTGTTGGGCTGTGTTGGGAGCTGGGTGTCCACATCCCTATAATCAAAGAGCGTACCAAGAACTCATTGCAGTCTGGTGATTTTGAGAGTTATCCACTCTTTTTCCTGAGGTGTTTCTGTGGTAATGTGGCCCTGCTATTTGAGAGCAGAGTTCCTCGAAATCTAAAGTACGTTCGCATTTTTCAGGATTCCCCTCCTCTACCCTTCTCCCCTCTCAGGCAGAAATTCAGTACAGCTGTGACTTCACAGCCTGGCAGCAGCACATTCCTGTCCTGCACAACCACTGTGTGTCTGTCCCATCCTTTTGGCACTATCAAGAAATCCTTTCAAGAGCTCGGCCCTGTATTTATGTGTGTGACCATATTCCAAACTGGCACCTAATCTCCTGCCCTACTGCCCCCTGCTATCTATTCCACTTTGCTGAAAGATCTCATCTGTTCACCTCAGCTCAGGCCTCTGGTGTCACATTTCTGGCCCTCACCATCTCCCAGAATTTGGGCATTAGCTTCCAGCACTGGAGGAGAAGGGAACACTTCCCATGGGATCCTGGGTCTGCTGCTGGTGGTCTTCAATAGATCATGGGCAGCAGGATGACAGCCAGGGCCCTGCTGAGTCCAGAGCTTCTTCTGGATCTATCCATCAGACATCCCTCATGCTTCCATCCTTCCTGCTTCTTTTCTGGTGAGAGAAAAAAAAGAAATGCAAAGGCTAAAAGGGGGTCACAAATCAGGAATGTAACTGAATGAAGATGAGATTAAGGTAGAGAGGGAAAAAATAAACTGGAGTTCTTAATATTTCCTTCATGCTATAGGGCAAGGCATGGATCAGTCCTTGTGTTATCCTAACTAATTTGTCTTCTTCTAAAATACAGCCCTTTTATAGAGATAAGCTTGCTTAATCAGAATGTTCTTTGATGAAAATATATCTAGCTAAAGTGCTAGTTCGGTGAGCATTTCCTTCACAGTGCCATTGTTTGAAAAAATCTGTTTTGGTCTGTAGTACAGAAAAGGTGGAGTGCCCTATGAAGATTTTCCCTATTAGTATGCCAGGCAGTTGCTTACTTCTCCATTCAGTAATCCCTGAGCTGAACCCCTAGATTTACGATAGACAAACAGAAATATTCACAATACATTTAAATAAGCTTTTGGTTGTGAATAGGATTTGTTTGCTAGCTGTTGATCACTCTCTTTCTTTACTGTTCTTTATGCTATTGTTTTCAAAATCGGTGTCATATGAAGTTAGAAAATATGTATTTTGAATGGATTCTTCACAATGTGACACCACTTAAAGGCTGGATGTTGTCAGAGGCAGATACTTAATCAGAGCTTAATCAACAAACTGGAAGAATCAAAATTAGTTGATGATCAAAACAAAATATAAATGTATTCTCTAATTGATTAGAGTGGCTTGGGAGGTTCTGTAAATTAAAAGATTTTGCTCAGCTGGAATGAAAATCAGTCTTTCTTCCTATTTTCCACCCAGAAATAATGTTTAATAGCAGTTCAACAATCTCTGCTCCTGAGGAAAAGTAGGAAGAAGATAAAAGGAATAAAAATGGCTCATAGAAAATACCTGATAATATAAAGAGTGCTGCTTTGTATGTGTGAATTTAATCAGTACTGGGGTGGAGGCAGGATGATGGGGAAATTCTTGCAGTGAAATATTTTTTTGACATGTATTTTCTTGCCTGCCACAGAAAAAATAATCTGTTAACACTTTATGTATATTTTTTTTAAAGGAGGGACAGCAGCAGGAAGGTGGGGGGAGCAGCTCTCTGTGTCCAGAGGTGTTCTCCTTCACCCTACATCCACCTTCCACTGTGTGCCATGGGTAGGATTTGTCACAGCAGGTCACTTAATCCCGTGAGAAAGGATGGCCCTTGTGAAGGGCAAGTGTGTGACACGAGGAGGGACCATCCTGGCCATCCTGGTGGATAGAATGTCTCTGGCAGGTGTGCAGTGTCCTAGGTACAACTTTTCCAAAACAAAATATTTTGATTCTGGGCCAAAATATTTCAGATTTCGACTTAATTTTTTTTTTTTTTGTATTTCTAAGTTTGTCCAGAAAAAGCAGTTTTTTTGATAGACTGGTTTTAGGCCTAGAAGGGCTAAAAGAATGAAGTGTACAGCAGATCTGTGTGTCAGACTGGTGATGCAGAGGGAAAGTAACATACTGCATCAACAGGTCAACACATCTGAAGTCTTTCTGCGTTTCTGTTCCAGTGATGTTCATCTGTTTGTCAGTGGCTGTGGCAGGAGAGGTGTTGACATGCAAAATCTGCATCGAGTGAATTGGCATTGGCTTTAATATAAGTTAAATGATCCTTTAATTATTTTTAAACTATTTTTAAGCAACTTTTTCTATTTCCCAGTTACTGCTGCCACCACAGGAAGCATGAGAAGCCCTCCAGAATGTGGATGCCTCAAAACAATCTCAGCTCAGGCAATTGAAAGGCCATTTTAAATTATGCGTTTAAAATAACACTGCCTGGTGCTGTCCACAAAGACCTACACCTATCTTACTGAAGGGCAGTAAAGATCCAGCCATCAGAATTTGTAGTCAGATAAAAGTCACAGTGAAAGGCCTTATGGAATATTTTGTCATTAGAGAATTAAAGAATAATATTTTCTCTGGGAAAAGTAATTGTAGGCATATTTGCAAATAACTTATTTCCATATTTAGTGGGGTGGAGGGTATTGTTGGAGACCTTCACCCTTGCAATTATTACATTTGACATAAAATAATTATTTTTCTTTTATGAACACGTCCAGTAAAATGAATATGAAAAAGCTGTCAAGCGTGCAATTGTAATGGTATAGGATGAAGAGCTGGGAGGTGAAAAAGATGGCATATTGAGAGAGACATCTAATTTCTGAGTTCTGAAGTTTAACTTGGCTGCACATTGCACTCTTAACGTAATAGAAGAAAGGGGGAAGAGAATAAATCAGAATTTGTCAAACAAGAGTTCGTGGATCTCAGAAATGAGAAGCAAAGACTTACAGCATGCATCCAGGGAAACTGGCTTTTCTCCTCTAAAGACAGGGCAGCTTCTCACTCAAATTCTTAGAGTAATTCTCTGCTTTCCGTATCTCAGGGGTGTATGATGACAGACACACCTGCAATTCAGCAGCCCAGTAAAAGGAGTGATTTTCAGAACTGTGTAATTTTTCAAGGTGCAAGCAGTAAATGCAGTGCAGCACCAGCAGCTGGGTGTACTGCCCAACATGGCACACTGCAAGGTAAATCAGCTAGCCTGCTACTTGGAAAAACTCGCCAGGAGCATTGTTAGGTAGGAAAATAAAACGTAAGATAAATAGTTTACAAAAATATGACATGGAAAAAAAAAAAGAATGATTTATTAAATGGGAAAAAAATCTACTGATGTCACATCAGAATACCCAGCAACTTTGGAATAGTATTATTCTTGTCGGTTCAGCTGCCTCCAATTAAGTATGTGCCATATGTGATAATATAAAGATTCTCAAAAATTCACTAGGCATAATTATTTTTTTGGGAGAAAAACATAGTGTTAAGTATATTTTAGATTTTTTTCTTTTCTCTTTGCATCCCACCCTCTTTGCTCTAAATGGTTTTCTTCCAAATGCCTAAATCTGGATTTCCTGGCAACACGGAAGTTTTATAAATTAACTGCCTCTGCCTAGCAACTGTAGCAACATTTCAGGGACAGTTAATGATTTACAACAACTCGAAGTAATGGAAAGGAAACCTCACATGCCAGAGTGGCTCTTACACTATCCTTGAGAAAACTCATTTGCAGGGAAAGCTGCACCACTGAGAATCTTTTCTAGAACTCAGATCACTCTTTCCGTTGACAGTTCAATGTTCTAGCGTGAAAAAAAGGCGACTCTTGACACCCCATCCGCCCTTTATTGAAGTTTCAGCTTGGAGGTCTACTGCTTCAGTATTTGCACAGCAGTCCCACAAAGAAAGTGGGACTTTTTAAAATTAATTTACATACAAAGTTGCACAGCCATCTTACCTCAACCAAGTGTATTTATTTTTATTAATTTTAAATTAATAGTAGTAACCATCATGGGTTTATGGGTTTCCAAGTATAGGAAAGTGAAGCAGGCCTATTCTCCTACCACCTTGTCTCCTCAGTTGCCAAAGAGCAATGAGGAGGGTGCGAATGTATAAGCAAATGGGGCAAGGCAGTGACAGGAACAGGAGCTCTAAAGCACTTGGAGGCTGCATGTTTGATGTTTCTTTTCCCTCTTTACTTGGCCACTGCCAGTGGAATGCTTTCTGTTGCTTACTGATTTTCTTCTAGGGCAGCCCCTGTTTGAGTCCCAGCCCTCAGAGTGCCACATGGAGAAACAGCTCACTCAAAAGCTGTTGAAGTGGAACACATAAGAAGGTTGAGAGAGCAGATGAATTAAGATAATTTGAAATTAAGAAGCTCTTAAATAGATCTAATCAACACGTCTCTCTTGAGCAGAGGTTGGAATGCTGAACTATAGGAGTTAGAAACATTTACATTTTAATGGCATTAAGTAGGACATGGGGCAAGACCCTTGGATTTCTCTAGGACAGCCTTTGTCTTCAGAATGGGAGGGGCTTAAGGACATGAGAGGTTCATATCTACTGACAACAGTGACTGTATCATAGGACATCAGTCAGGGACCAGGACACATCCGGGGTAGAAGCTGAGCAAATGCAGAAAGCAAGAACGAGAAACCCTAAGCCCAAAATAATTACGTGACTTCAAACAGCAAGTTCTCAAAGTTAACATAGAGTAGTTGTATAACAACAGCCAAAGGATAATCAGTAGGATGACGAAGTCCTTCAGGATGGTTGTGTCAAGAGCTTTGGAAAGGTAAGCCATTCTCAACCGGCAGCAGAAATCAAGAATTGTGGTGAACAAGTCAGATAAGGCTGAGTGCAACAGGACCTTACACAGACATATCCCACACACTTTGGCTATGACTCTTTTCATTACCCTTGCTTTTTTAGTAACACTAAATTCAGCCACAGATGTTTAAAAACTGTGATTAGAGATTCTGTGCTAGGCAGAGAAAAAGGAAAAAAGGAGCTGTATCAGCCTTGTCTTTCTCTTTTAGCTTTCATGCAGCATTCATAGGGGAGCCTCTTGAAAAAGAATCAGAGTTCAGTGAAAATGTACTGTAAAAAGGCCTTTGATGAATCCTGGAGCTACCCTGTTGCTTTACACCGGCTAAAAATACATGCTATTAAAAGGAAGGTAATCATGATTGTGTTCTGATGGCATCTTCTTTCAAAAAGGTGTCATATGTCTGTGTCCTATCTAAGAAAATAGCTGCCCTCCCAAGCCTGCCGGTAGGTAAATAATTTGTCTGGGTTGAGCAGCAAGTCTCTGAGACAGTGGAATTTTCTCGTAGCACTGTGCTTCAGAAACACTGAGAATAAAGGGCAAGGCTTTCATGAGATCCCATTTGGTGGTGCTTGGAAAACAGTCAGTGTTTATGTGTTTGTGAGTCACCAAGTGAAGCCAGTTGCAGACTTACAGAGGCTGCAGGCTGGTATTTCTGCCACAGTTTTTCTCATGGTATGAGTTAAAGTAAATCCAGCAATGTTACTAGAGCTAGCAAAGTAGAAGCCTAGGCACGAAGTTGCAAAATGGTTTAGAAAAGAAAGTATCCAGTTGTTTAAACCTGCAATGTCCAATTTTAAGTTTTATGGCTACAATTGAATTTGGTTCGAGCACAACAAAGATTTCCAGTAGTAATTTCTGCAGTCAATGAACTAGGTTCCTACCAGATCCCACATCCTGGAACACTTCAAGTGAGAAGGAATCAGCTAAAATGGAGGAGAGTGTGGGACAGGTCTTCCTGTCTGTGAGCAGTAATCTCTTAATGCTCCGAAATGCTTGTTTCAAATCCTCTCACCTACAAAATGAGGTTGCTGTTGTTATATTTCTTAGCTTGTCATCCCGAATGTCACTACCAGCTATGTTGTTAAGTGTTTCGAGGGGAAAAAACACACAAGCCTCAGATTTTGAAACAGTTCCATCTGTATTTGGCAGTAGCCAAGTTTACTTCTTCACAGCTACCTTGGATCTAGACAATGTGTTTAAACAAATAAATAGAGTCCGCCTTTCCAAGAGGCTTCAGAGTACGAGCAGAGGCAAATATTAAAGTGCAATAATAAAAGGAGTAGGAGTAGACAAATTTGGGAAGCTTAAGAGATTAATGAAGGCGGAGGCTTTTTTGTAGTTGGAATTTTCTTTAGCATTGTGAACTTTGGTGTATCACCATGGCATGCTGCAGGTGCTAGAGAAATGAGGAACCTCAAGGCTCCTGGTTTTCATTGCCTCTTGTGATATCTCAGAGCCTCTGGAAATGATAATTCAAGTAGTTACTGCATACCATTTTTCCTTATCTTGGGTAAAATTCATCCTTGTGCAAAAGGCATTTGCATCACTTCTGAATTGGCAAATTTTCAGTGCTGTAGAGAGCAATGGCACTGAAGAACAGACTGGAAAGAGGTGGCTGAGTACTCTGCAGGACACATGGTGGGGTTTGACTACTGCATATAACCATAAAACCTTGAGCAATGATACTGTTTAGCACGGTGTTTTCACATTCTTGATAAATTTTGTTGCAAGTTGCAAAATAATTAGTGTTCATTTAAAGGTTTATCTCCTGCAGTCCAGCTACTAGTTTGGAATTTCAGCTTGCTTTTTTTTTTTTTCCTGGTGTTTTTGCAAGGTTCTAATGATGGGGTGGCAATGAAAGTGTTAAAAAATTATTTATAAAGGCTCCAAGAAGTATGAAATAGGAGAAAAAGAGTCAAATATCCAGATCATTAGCTTTGTGAAAATGAGAAAGCTCATTACGTTGGGTTTTTTTTGTGGACTTTTAATAATGTATTTCAATAGATGTTTAAGAACTATACATGAATGCTACTATATTTCTTCTTCCTTACATCCTATCTGTATGGCCAGGGGGACATCTGAAGTGCAGTGAAACTTTTCACTTGGGTAAGAATTGCTTTGGGTATCATGATGGGAAGAAGCACTAGAGTGTGGTGACCACTATCTTTTAAGCATTTAAAACCTCAATTCCAATCTTGGCTTGAATTTCAAATGAAAGTAAGTAAACACTTCATCTTTAAGCCTTAAGTTTTTACTGATGCCCTTGATGAAAGTATCCATCACAGTAGTCGATGTAATTGTGTGGGTCTTCCTCTGTTGAGGACTTTAGAGCCCCTAGCAGGGTTATTGATGGTTGAGGAAGAAATGTGTGTCTCATACTCAGTGCATAAAAACTTCCACAACAGCAGGTTTGTTCAGTTTGGGAACAGGGCACATTTTCAGAGCAGTTAGAAAAAATGAGACCATGGAGTCCCTGAAATGAGCTGCTGGAATCATTGTCACAGTTCCAGGTTCAGTTTGGCACCCACCGTGGCTGCACCTGCTGATGCCATTATGTTGACAGGTACAAATCACCAGTCATGAAGGAGAAAACCATGAAACAGGTGACAACTGGTGCTGGCTGCATGAAGTAATTACCAATCCCAGAGCCCGAGGCAGCAGTACCTAAAAGGAAGCAGGTGGACCACCAGGGACTCTGTGTTTTCTTCCCACCCCTCGAGTACAAGAGCCGCCAAACATGCAGAGACATTTTGCAAAGCACTTGCTGAAGAGAGACTCCCAACAATATGACAAACCCATCTCTCTCTCTCTCTCCTCTTTTACACACATCTTTCAAATACCTACCCGCCTTACAGAGATTTTCCACTTATGTTCTGAAATTGAATGCATTTTGCATCTTTTATGAATGCGCTGAGTGTAAGCGGAGAAAGATGGAGTTTTTGTGTGGTGTTGAGCAGTGTGAGCTTTAGTTTGGCCATGTGTCTAATTAGGTAGCTTTTTTAGTGTGTGCTCTGTATGGCCTAATTAGAGGAGTCTGGCCTACAGCCAGGCTATTTCTTCCTTAAAGGTTTGGTTGCTCTACAGCATTGTTGGAACAGATTTGTCTTTCTGGTTCAGGCTGGGAATGAATAAATACCACAGGTGGCAGAATACGAGCGCAGAACGTTACCTGCCTTGTTGATAGAGACAGACTGGAAGTCCTAAATGGATGATATTGGCACTTGTGAAAAGTCAGTTCTGTTCCTCGCCGATTATCAGCGACATTTCAGCACAATGTCCAGCAAAGCTGCAATCACAGTAATTGCATAACAATTGCAGTCACAGGCCTGTTTGGCCTTTCTGGAAGCAGAGCGGCTATTTGTTATACAGTGGGTGTGTTTTCAAATGCCCTGGCAGTGTCAGGTTTGTTAGTGAACTGTGTGCCTTGCTGAAAAACTGCCTGGGGGATCAGGAGTAAGGCATAGACAGAAATGAATGGGATCTATTTTAGCTGAGCTTGGCACAACACAGAGGGGTACCCAAACAAATCCCAGAGCCTCAGAGGCAGAGAGAGAGAGTAAGCAAGCTTTCAAAACTGAAGTCTTTGGAGCTGTGTCTTCCCTCCCCTCGCTTTTCCTGGTTTCTGCTTTTACTCCCCATACGTATATCATATTTATTACTTCCCTTCTACTCACTTCACTGTTCTGCTTAATCAGAAATGTTGTTTTATTGTCACAGATAGTGACTATTGTCACATACACGCCTTGGAGCACTGTAAAATAATGGCTGAACTTGAGAAAACTCAGCAAAAAATTTATTGTTCCTTTTAAGGTGGGATTTTTCACCAACTATGCAAAATGTAAAGTGACCAGAACAGGAGCGTAACTATTGTAACTATTCCTCTAACAGCAGGCATATTCTGCCCTTCTTTCACACCCTTGATCATGGTATAGCACTCTTTCTCAGTATTTCTTCCAACTGGTGATAGATTTCTTTATGCTGCATGTGTAGTCCCAGATGCTGACCATATGAACGCTAATCCTCAGACTAGAACAGAGAATTGGTTTGCTGGAATATTTACACACAAAAAGGCAAAATCCATAGCTCAATTTATGCAGCTGAACGGAGCTCATCAATTGCAGAGAGCTGTAAGACCTGACCCCACTTCAAGTCAATAAATTGTGGCCTAGAGGTGGCGAGGGTAAGCAGACACTCGGTGAGGAAGGATATGTGGGGATACTACCAGTGTGCAGGAACAAAGAGCTCTGCACTCACTCGAAAATTGGAAGAGAACTGCAGAGAAGAAAGTAATTTGTGCAGGTGAGTTCCTCAGCCAGCCCCTGGACATGTATTTCAGCTACCATCTTCCACCTGTGGGAACGGGAAGTCCTGCTGCTACCCAGCTGGCAGGTGCCATCCCTCCCTTGTCTGTTGGCACTCTGGCCAGGTGTCCTGGCTGTTACCTCCTTCCTCTCCATTTCTGTCTGTCCTGTCCTAACTCCACTTCTCATGTTTTGTCCATGTTCTCATTTGCACTCTCAGCTGTATTTTGGCCCTATTTCTTTTTTCACCATTAACCATTAACCTCTTGAGGTGTTTAATGTAAATCGACAGGCCCAAGTCAAATACAGTTTTGGCACTTCGGTGAGGCTGGGAGCAGAGCAGCCATCCTGGCTGCAAGCCCTGCTCCGAGGCTGCAGGGCTGTGCGTGGCTTTGGGGAGAGATGCTGCTACAAGATGAGTGGGCAGAAGGCATCAGCTGCTGCTTTTAATTACAGTCAGGGGTGCACATCATGGAGGTCCAAAGTACAGTTGATTTCTTTGCTGTTTTTTCTCTGCATTTTTACCTCACTGAATGATATTACGGTCATTTCTCACAAACCTATCAGGGGACCTGAGAAAACCTGTCCCAAACCTTGAGGGCCCTTCTCAACCTCAAACAAATCATGTGTTGCAGTCAGGAGGCCTAAGAAAGAGTTGAGGTCATTGTCCTCTTTTCACTTGTCTGTGACTCGAGAAGGAGCACGTGTGGTTGTGGCAGTGGGGAAAGGCTCTTTGGCTCAGTGGGCTTCCAGCCCTTCCCTCTGCACCCACATTTGGCTCAGTGGGCTTCCAGCCCTTCCCTCTGCACCCACATGCTGGCTTCTAAAAGGACAGAGCTGCAGGAACGTGCCCTTCTCTTTGCACACGGAGTCAGCAGGGACATGGGACCAGGTAAAAGACACAAGGCGACCAGAGGCAGCATTTCTGTCTGCATAAAGGGAGGGATGGGACAGCCACGTACTTGTCACATGGGAACTTTTGATACAGAGGGAATTCTCTTCCTTGGAATGTGGCAAAATGTGGGGACAGTAAAGGATTAAGAGAGAAAGTCTGCATTCTCAATAAAGCAGGCCTTTTCACAGACTTGTGGTGTCTTCAGTCTTGCCCAGAACGCTACATGTTTGCCCAGATGGAAGTAACTCTTCCAGGTTTCCCACACAGCACATTGAGGGGACAGGAAAGATGCAGAAAATAACAAGGGAAAGTTCCTGTGGGAGTCAGAAGACCAGTCCCAAACAAAGTCAGAGAGTCACTGACTTTATCACACTAAATGGGATAATTCTTGCTTCAGAGGCAAAGAGCAGTATGGTTCAATATCATCCTCCTAACTTCTAGAAGAGGGAGTAGGGAAATACAGTGATGGGTGAGAAAACTGAGTCTGTGGTGTCAGAGTGCAAGAGGCTGCAGTTAGAGCAAGAGAGGAGATGAAAACAGAGCCAACAGGGACAGGAAGAGATTGTGCCAGCAGTTGGAGATGAAACCTAACCTTGAGCAAGTCTGCAACGTGTAGGAACACCAGCAGCTTCAGCAAGAGCTAGTGCCCTGCTCCTCAAGAGAAGGATAAATAGAATGCGTGCAGGTTTTCCTTGTGTTACCATGGGGGAACCTTGGCACAGAGATGTGTTCTTTATGTTATTTATTACTCCAGGTCAAGGGTCTGACTCTCTCAGATAGAACTGTTAATTGATAGTGGTTTCTCAAGTCACTTTCTGGTTCCAGAAGGGCTAAGGAGGTGATCTGTTGTATGTAGGGAAAAACACATGGTCCTCAGCCTCACTATTAAGCATTTTGGGAGGGACACAATTCGGAATGTTCCTAGTTCCAGGGAACTTCCAGACACAGCTTCTGCAGCTCACTATATTTTTCACATTATCACAAATTAAGGTATTTTTCAATGGCTGTTGCTTGGCTCTTTGCTCAGCTTATTTTATGAAGGAAGCTGAATGAATTTAAATCTCTGAATAGGTAAAATAAGCAGTATTTTATTTCTTGCTGTTGAACTAATAATGTCTGCAATGAGTTTGGGAGTTCAAACTTTCATCTTAACCCTAAGGAATGAAAAGCCCTTAAACCTCTAGGAGAGGGTAAAAGCAAGGATGTGTGGAATTAGAAAAACAAGCTTCAGAGGATAAACTGCACAGTGAATTATGATTCATGCTGCAACACGGATTGGAGCTTGTCTCACACAAGGAATCATCAGGAAGCAACAAGCAGTTAAGGATGAACCCAGAGCATGCCTGCAATTTTAATGACAGGAGCCAATCCTCCATAGGCATGTTTGTTTGTTATGGTGAGCCTGACGAGCTCATTTCGGATGCTGCCACCCAAAGAGCATCATTCTCTTCCTCTGTGACACAAGCACGTAGGACGGTGATCTTGCACGAGGCTTAATGTTTCAGGCAATGTGTATCCTGTTTGGAGTAACATTAACAGAGCATTTTGGCACATGCAGGCTCACTGACAGATTGCAAAACCACACTGAACTCCAAGGAAAAGAAGCTGTTCCCTCAGATGGCTCTCCATCCGTTGATGTATGCCAGCCAGCTCTTCCCCCTTGCATTTAGTCCCAAGATTTGTCTGGGTTTTTTTATCTGCCTCCTACTCACAGGCAAGGTGATGGAATGCTGCTGGGCATGGGGATTGTTCCAGAATCGAATCCAGCTGCTCTTTAATTTTAAGGGCTTCATTATCAATTCACAGCTGTACAGCTTAGCCAGAGGAAGAGAAGGCAAGCATTGCTTCTTTCCTACTGCTTCCAGGTAGTTAACTTGTGCACATTACTCCTGTATGCCCATTTTCTGAGACTGAGAGCAAATAATGGCCCAACACATGGGAATGCTGATGTGCCTCTGTTCCTATGGTGCTGCAAAGCCCTGTCGCCCTTGCTGGGGCCATGCTGGTTACGAGTTCCAACGTTGCATGACCTGATTTGCTGCAGGTGTGAGTGTCCCAGAACTGTGTTCTCGTGCTGATAAGATTTTCCTGAGAAGAGGTCATGTCTTTCCTCATTTTCTCTGATGCAAATCCATGGCAGATTGACTGACATTAATGATCTA
Source organism: Mohoua ochrocephala (assembly GCA_013398855.1). Taxonomy (NCBI): domain Eukaryota; kingdom Metazoa; phylum Chordata; class Aves; order Passeriformes; family Acanthizidae; genus Mohoua; species Mohoua ochrocephala. The sequence continues at coordinate 14,130 of VZTA01006686.1, read as the reverse complement.
GGAGAGAAGGTTCTCCACATCCCTTTTCATTAATGGAGAAGGTCCTGCTCTTTGTATAAAAATTGCATTTCAGTGGTTTTGGAAATTCTGTAGTTTAATGAAGTGAATGTTCTTCTTGAAAATGACAGGTTTGCTACTGGTGCTGTTTATTTTTATGATGTTTTATGTCCTTGAGGTTTCATACGCTGGAATAAACAAGGCAAAGTGGAAAGCCAAAAAGCAAATAATGTTTAACATCTGTCAGGTATTCAGCTGACACAGTGAAAAGGGAATGTGGAGTTATTGGTACTTTTTTAAAAAATTGGAGGTTTACAAATTGAAACAGCCCAAATGAAAATCTCCAAATGAGATGAAAACTGGCTTCAGTGCTTCAGCTTAATGGGTTTTGTGGGGGGTTTTGTGATTCCTTCCTTCCTGCCCCAAACACTCTAGAGACATTTAAGCTTTCTGGTGATGATAGGCAGCTAAAGATCTCTGTGCCTTTAGGACTTGCTACAAAATATAGAGCCCAAATCATCCTTTGGTGAGATAAGGCACGGGGAGCCTCCATGCTATGGTAAACGTGGGAGGAAAGCAGTGTGAGGTGTATGGCTGGGGCACTGCCCCTGCCGTGGCAGGTGGGCGAGGTGCCCCCTTGGCACAGGGGAAAGCCCAGTGCTCAGGGATTTATGTCTTTTTTCCTTTGGTCTCTCCCACTGCAAGCACTGGGTTGTACCAGGGCAGTGTGTACCACAACAGAGGGAGCAAGAGCCTGAAGCTTTCTTCATCCTCCCAGACAGTGTCTGATTGTCAGGTGGCAGCCAGAACTTCTGCAGTGCTCCATGGAGACATTAGCATTAAGGACAGCCTGATTTAGGAATCTTTACCTTTCTCTTACAAGCAACTTTTTGTTGTATTGGCTTGAGTGACAAAATAGCAAAGGCGGGGAGCTGTGCTGGTGAATGGTGACAGAGACTGCAGCTGAAGTAGTGGGTCTCTGCCTGGCACCTGTGCAAAGCCTAGGAAGTGTTAAACAGCTGCTAATGGTGTTAAAAAAAAAAATCAGCCTGAGAGAGAACTATCCTTAGCACCATTTCCACTGGGACCCACAAGATCCCAGACAGCTCCTACCCCTGAGCTCCTTCCTGGAGGTGCCTGTCTTCCTTCCAGCCTTGCTGTCCCTCAAAATGTGTGTGTTGAGGAGCAGCCAGAGCAGGTCTGGTCAGTGCCTCCCTGCTCTCCCAGCCGGGGAGCACCGCCTGCTTCGCACTGGGGCTGTGATTTGTCTCCCATCACACCGGTGACCAAGGTCATGAAGACCCCGAGCACTCTCTTCCCTACTGGTTTTCACTGAGAAACCAAACAAAGACTTCAACAACGAGTATTAAACCATTTCCTGCCGTGTTTGTTCCTGCCTGCAGGTGGGTCTGTGTTCATTGGGGGTGTTCTCAGCAGGGCACAGCAGGCCCACAGCTGCTGCACAGGACAAGCCCAGTTCTGCCGGGATGCTCAGTACTGCAGGGAACTGTTCTGCAGGTCCCAGGCTTATGCCCATGTGCTGGCCACAAGAGGTATAAATACACCTTGAGACCAGCTCCACGCACCTTGCTGGCCAAGGCTGTCAGCTCTTACTGTGACAGATATGATAGCCCTAAAGGATAGGAGTGAGAAGTGTTGGAGAAGTAGCATTATTTCAGAAAAAAGATTCATATCGAGTAATTTGACAATGAGGACTGTTTTCTCCAGGCAGAAATTTCCAGTAACTGGGAGAACTTGGTTTTACTCAGTGATTTTTTTTTTTCTCTGTGTCTTTGTATTAGAGCTCATTTGTTTCTTACTGATTAAAAGAAAAAAAACTTTGGAACCAGCAGAAATGATTTACAGTTTAGTTCTTTAGAATAGGAAAATCAATCAAAATATTTTAAAAATAGAAGATAATAACTGGAGCCACTCATCAAGATTTGGGACTAACTGCAGGCTTGATTGAGGACTCTAAAATTAGCTTTTATTTTATTTTTCATGTAAGCATGTGCAAAGCACAACTCAGTAATCATCAAAGTGAAATATCACTGAAAAATGGCTTAACTGGGTCTTTGTATTAGATTAAAACAGAACGTCTTTTCCTGCTGCAAATCTCTTCAGCAAATGTTCTGTATCTCAGAACATGCAGCTCCTTGTTTGAGACGATGTTTCTACTTCAGATATTTTGCAAGGCATAAGCTGTGTATGTACTCCACTTCATTAGGAATACTCTGATTTGCACCAGATGATGAGTTGGTTCTATATTTATTCTTTGTTAGTCCATTTACATTTCCCTACCCATGGATTTAAAGTCTGCTGAGAACTGGTATCATCAATTAGCAGACTCAGTGCTGTCCTGAGCTGCCCCTTCTCAGTGTCTCCCTTGAATCTTCATTGCTTGTGAGCAAGGGGTGTCCCAACTGAGACATGGCACTTAAAATGTATTTGCCTGCCCTAAGTTTTTGTGCCACTTCTTTCTGTAGCTCTCAATCATTCCAAGGTTAGAAAACCATCCCCAAAAAATCTCTGTGCGCGGTATAGTTTGGCACCTGCTCTCATCCCAGAAAATCAAAGTTATTTAATGATATAAAGCACAAAGAAGCTGTGGTTATAAGAAACTAGACCAAACATGCAGTTTTAGTTTTGATTGTAAAACATTCTGCATGGCTCCCAAATTGCAATAAAAATTGAAGTCTTTATGCATCCTGGTGAATAAGAACAGGTGATTTCTAAGGTAAGTTTTGCACAACACCTCATAGGCACCAAAGGGGACTCTGGAGACTGGGTCCCTATTCCAGTTACTCATAATGCTGGGCTGTAATGAAGTCACTTAGCTCTTAGCTGCTCTATTGCAAAACTGAAAATACTTTAATAGATCATCTAAATGGGGCATCTGGGCATCTGTTCCAAATGTTGGTCTCCTTCCTTCCCTCCTACAAAATAATGGCACTTCTTTATTCAAATTACCTTATTTCGTTCAGGGCAATGGTGTTGTCATGAGAAGAAAGCAAAAATTAATTGCCTAAAATAAAAGTAGAAGAGTGTTTCCAGCATGGGAATGATAGGGATTTGTGTAAGACCCAAATTGGCTCTCTCTTGCTGGCTTTATATTAATATTAAATAATAGATGTATGTATGAAAATTTCAGAATGAGTTAAACATTTTCTTCAAATTAAATCATTGCCAGATTTAAGCTAAAATTTCTGTTACCTTCAAAGCAGGAAATGCTTTAAGACAGAAAAAGAATTAAACCTCACATCTTGGAGGCATCAAACCAAATGTCTTCATTTCCAAGTGGCTTGGGGTTTTTTTGCAGCAGAGTTCCTTCCAGAAGCCATCTGATTAAACATTAGCAAAGCTGTTCAGTCAATCCAAATACTTGGACATGTATTTTTCCTCATGGAAAAAAAAAAAATCTGAAAATGTTTTCCCAGCTCTCATAGTTGCAGCAGGCAGAACTTTGTTATCCTCCTACGACCTCCAAGTCCTGGATGGCTCTTTCACTTAGGTCTGAGCTTCTTCTAAATAGAAACTACCAAATCCAGGGCTGTTTCATGAACCATAAAGTACATTCGCCATCAAAGGGAATGGAAACTTTCCTCCATTTGCTGAAGAATTAATAAGCAGAGTGCAATGATGGTTACAATTTAAGAGGCAGGAGCACAGCCCTGGTTGCCTGGAAACAGGAGGATGCCTTTGGAAAGTCACACCAGGCTTGCTCAGGAGAGCAGTTCCGACACAAACTGACACCCATCTTTTCCTTTTAAAAAACATTGACTTTTCTCATTGCTTTTTATCAAGACTTTATTGAGTTCCAAAATTCATTTAGTGTTTATCATATATTTCAGTGCAAGGATATGTCAAGCAGTATCCAGGAATTAGAGATGGATCTGAATAAGGGTCCCACATCCAAACTTTGAAGAAATTACTCAGATTCCATAACTCTTTTTCTTGTACTGATGACCAAACTGCTCAGGAGTGTTCAAACCTGGGTCAATCTATATAACTAGAGCAAGCAGAAGTTTGGGGGTTTTGCCAGAAACCATACATGGAGCTGGGCTCAGTTTAAAGCCTGTCTTTCATCTTAACCAAGCTGATTTAAAGCCTTGTGTATAAAATAAGTTATATGTCTGCAGGAAAACCAATATCGAATCCTTACCAGTTGTGGCAAAATCAAAAGTAATCATTGTATTAACATTGCACTCAATTTTCAGGCATGCTTTCCATGCAACTTCAGCAGCAAAACCATATAAATAATATCCCCCCTTCAGAATCCAGCATATATTTCCAGCATATATGATGGCTTATGAGTATGACATTATAATTAAACCAAAGCTGTAAGGCATTGGGTGAGTAGAAAGCTCATAAGAGTTAATAAACATTCCAATCAGCCTGGGACTCTGTTCCTGGGCTGGTGGAGCCCAGGTGGAGCTCCAGCTCCAGAGGTGCCAGGCTGACCTGCACTGTTCTGCCAGCTCTCACCTGTGGCCTTTTGGAGGCATGCTGAGCTCTGGGGACACAAACCACCCCCAACAGTCAAAGGAAAAATGGAATTTCTTTGAAATTACCCTCCTGGAGTCAGCCTCACAACAGAGCCCCACCTTTGGGCTGTGAGGACTATTTGAGAAGGAAATGCAGGCATGCCAGGTTTCAGCATCACAGCCCTTCAAATGTGATGACTAACTCGATGAAAGCATCCAGTATTTTGCTTAATTTTTGGGTAAAAAAAAATTCAAATCTAACACTTTGTCTAAAATACGTCTCCCTTCAACCATTATTTGTGCCCACTGCAAGTGAGCGTGGGAAATGTCTTGCCTTCCACGTTGTGTTTTGCAGAACATTTAATGTTCCCAGATTCCGAATAGCAAAAGTAGACACACTAAGAACAGACTTTTTCAGAGTCCCCAGGCATGGAAGGAGTTACTTTGTTCAAAAATGAGTTAAAAAAGAAAAAAAACCAAACTTTAGAGGGCAGAAGAGGATAGATTCAGAATACCAGCTTTATGCCTTACACCCTCAGTCTTTGATAGCTTGAACCTTTCATTACCACAGTTTCCCTCTGTGTTAAGGTGGAGATAATGCATTTTTCCTGGGACTATTGTGACAGCTAGTGCTTTGCCAATTGCTTTGATGTCTTTGAAGGAAAAAATACTCTAGCTGCTTAAATTTAGACTGACAGAACATTGTGAATCAGGTGCAGGTGGCTTTGACCAGATTCCTGTAGAGCCCTTTATTGCATGAGGTATGGTGGTTTTATCAAATACAGCTTTCCTTTTTTCATTGCTTCCCAAACGATCGTGATGTCCCCCACGATGTGACACTTTTGCTGAGAATTGTTTGTTCTTGCATAACTCCTGTGTGTGCTGAGAAAGAGGAATATTTCATGAGAGTCTTTGTGCCTGGTAATTTTATCAGTTCTTATCAGGTTGCAGAGAAAGAAGTGGCAGTAAATTGGATGTCTTACCTTGAAAAGCTTTCAAAAAGAAAACGTGACATGGTGAATAGATGCCTGGAGGGTAAGGGTTTTTTTCTTCTTGGGTTACAGGAACACAGACAGGTCAATATGACAGAGCTGCGTTAGTATTCATGAGGTGACTTTCCCTTTGCCTTGAGAGCTCGCTGTAATGGCTTGAGAAACATGCTCCACTGTGGTGGCTAAATGGCAGATTGTATCCAGCATCAGAGGCTGGGGGAATGGGGACAGGTCCTGAATACCAATAGAGTAGGAGCTGATGATTGCTGCAATTTGCCAGTGGCTGTGAAGTGCCTGAGACAGACAGCAAAGCCTTCCCTTTTACTTTTCTTGTGGGTGTTTGTTGGAGTTCATAGGGAATACTGCACAGCAGCTCAGACAGAATTTTCTCATTTCATTGGGTCACATGGTGCCAGGCCTCGTGGTAAGCATAAGAACCCCTCATCCTGTGACCCCAGCATCCTGAGACCTTAAAATGGTTCCTCCCAAATAAATAAATTAAACTTTGTGTTATCAGCCCAAAGGAGGAAGGGGAAGTGGGGCGAGGGGGAGTCCCTTGAGTATAGCTGGTTCTCGACAGTGGTCTATTTGTGTAAAATCTGAATGTTAAAGTTCTGTGAACATCCAGCTGTGGTTAGATTAAATCCTTCACCCTATTTGTAAAAAATACTAGGTTTAATGTCTCCATTTCATTATTTTTCCTAGCACTTTTCAGTACCATGGGCCAATACTTCAGCTGGCATAAATCAACATCATTAGGCACATGAGTATAACAGCAGCTGAGGCCCAAGAGCTTGTAGGGATGGGTTGATCTGCGTTTAGCCTTACATTCCTGGTTCCCTGTGTTGGTTTTGTTGTTGTTCCCAGTTTGTTTCCCTGTCTGTGATATTTCTTCCTCAACACTAAAGAAATAAGCATGTCACATCTATTATGAGCAGATTGCTTACCATTCCTTTAGATCCCTGTGTTTGGAGCACTCACCACAAATTTGATGCGGGCAGAATTTGGCACGTTGTGGTTCCCGTGCCATGGCTTACGCTTGCTGAGGCAGCATCCCATCAGTGCTGGCAGCGAGCGTCCCTGGAGGCAGCATCCATCTCAGCCTGCCTTCTGCACCGGCTGTGCCCAAATCCAGCCTTGCAGCCCGCAGGAAGGCACACCTTGCTGGTCTTAAATCGACCTAGCAGGAAACAGAGGCTAAGAAGAGCCATCTAGCCTGCCTGGTCCCGATGCCTGCAGCCTGACCATGGATATAAGCCCAACCTCGTGAGCTCTATTTGCTGCTGCTTTGCTGATGAAATGCACTTAGTGACTAGCACAGCCAGAAAGGAGGCAGTCTCTCCAGACAAGAAGCAGGCATGCACACTCTGGGGTACATGTACAAATCATGGACTCAGCAACTGCAGTGTTGTCTGATTTAGATGGAATACACTTGGAGGTGATGAGAGAATTCAATGGATTCAGGATTTTGTAATTTGTCTGCTGCTGAGTGAGGCACAGAGGGCCTGCATGGAACAGCTCCCCAGACCAGAGCAGCCAGGTCCTTTCCGAGCAGCTTTCCTTACCAAACAGGAGAATAGGAATTGTATCCTAGCTGACATCTGGGGCGCCCTACTGGCCACAAGCATTCCCCAGGCACTATCATTCCAGTTCAATGTGTCATCACGGCACATATTTTGCAGGCGGATGATTTAAGCTTTTTTGTTAATTAATTATTATTAGGCTGTACCGAGAAAGCAGTGTGAAGAGCCCTTGTTGCTCCAAGCCTGGAGGTAATTACTGAAAGTAGACTTTATGAGGTGAAAAACACTCTGTCTGCTCCCAGCTCCTCGGCAATGCCTTCACCCGTGTTACAGCTGGGGTGACTCACAGGAAAACGCCACAAGACGCCCAGGGGCTGCTGCCTGTGAGGAAGCCGGCGCCAGGTCCTGTGTCACAGGGACACCTGCTGGAGCAAAGCCTCGCAACAGCTGGAGACAGAGCCCTGCGCCACGGTTATGGTTTGAAATGCAGCTAAACTCTCATTTAAATGCAGCTAAGCTCTCATTATTTTCTTTCCTCTGCTAATTGTACCGCTCTGTGTCTTTGTTAAATTTCTCGGGCATCAGCACATATGAGCGGATGATTAAAAATTCTCTTTGATTTACATGATAACACGGATGACTGACCTTGCGCCACACTACAGCACTTGTCAAAATGCTGCTTCTGTAAGAGAGTTTCTTGCTGCTGCTGCTGTTTCTGAGAAGAGTCCTGGCTTAGTCCTTAGGAAGGCGTGGGGCTGCACCGTCCCCTCTGACCAGAATGTCATCTGGAGCTGACACTGCTGCAAAACCTTGGGAAAAGAGCCTGTGTATTTTGTTCTGTCCCATTAGCAGAGCAGCATATTACTCCTTGCACACTGTTATGTGTTACAGACAACATCCCACACATCCCCTTCCCTGCTCCTCAGGGGCAACAAGTACCCTTAGAAGCAAATGGAAGGAACACACCTTGTTCCTCAGGATCTGACTGCAAGCTCGATGCCTGTCATACAGAGCAGGGGACACTCCCTTGTGTGGTGGGTATTTCTATCCCTGTGCCATGGAGCTGTAAAGATAATAGCTGTTAGTACTGGCTTTAAGAGATTTACTGCTTGAGCATTTAGGAATAGTAAGTCAATCACTTTAAATCACATCTCTAACAGGGAAATTTCATTCTGAATTCAAAAGTGTTGTAGTTATACCCTTAGGAGCAGTATCATTTGGGATGCTACAGGCATAAAGTACAGTCCTTTTCTTATCTTGTCTGCTAAGCAAGCACCTTTGATTCACTCTGCTGCACCTGTGGTATAGTATTGATAATTGTGCAAATGATGATACCTGGTCATCATCTCTCTGTGCCTCTAGTGAATTGTAGGAGAAACAAGGGAAGTTGTCATGTTTTCAGTTCCTTCCATACAGGTCAGTTTGCTGATCATCAGAAAATTCACATCCCCATGTACCTGAGTCACTTCTGATTGCGTGGTGATCTCTGAGGTATTTGAATTTGAGGTCCCTTTCTACATGGCTGCTCTCCAGCCACTTTTCTCCCAATTTCTGCTTGTGCCTGGTGTTATAGTTACACCATCCTAGATGCAGAATCTGGCATTTTGACTTGTTCAGTTTCATCCCAGAGTTCATTGCTCAGTGAACGCCCCAATCTATTTATATCCCCCTGCAAGGCATTTTGAAACTAACTACTAATGCAACATTTTCAAAAACAAGCATGAGATTCTGCAAACTCCTAATGTCTAATACTGTCATGCAGGAGTTAAAAATGTGGGGTTGTGATGATGTGAGTTTCTCAAGGAGAGCGGCCTTGTCTAGGTCAGGTTTCAGTCTCAGTCAATAAAGTCGATGTGCCCAGGAAAAAAACAAAGTCATTTGCTTTTTGCTAAAGAGAAATTTGGTAAAACTCAGCTTCTGCTCTTCCATTCCTGCATTATACCTACATGGCTGATAGCTGATAATCATGGTCGTTATTCTGTGACAAGAAATGAGTGTAGATATGTGTCTGTTAATGCACATATATAAAACAGGGGTAAAATCTAGCAATTGTTAACTACTGTGAGGTCTCTGTTCTCCTCCTGTAGTATGTAACCTTCATCCACACTGTAGATCAGGGATAGAGAGGCCCTTTATACCACTGAGTTCTGCAAACACAGCTCCTCAGTGCTCAGATGATGACTATCAATCATTATAACTTGGATTAGCTCTCAAGTCCATGCAAAGACAAATCTCTCCACTCTTCCTTCTTGTCACCACTATTGATGAGCATCAGTCAGAAGTTTCACTTCCTTTGATAATGTCATTTTAGATGTTTGTTTCAAGCTTTTATGATGCAGAATCTCTCACGGAAAATGACAGGTGATACAGTTCTATGGTACAGATGCTGAGCTGGAATCCTGGAAACAAATGTTTTGCACAGTACTTTTTCACTACTCCTAGAATCTATCTAGGCAAAACTGGAGTCTGTGATATACTAATATTTTGTTCTGAAGTAATACAGCTACTTACTATTTATATATTCAGTACAGGAAACTGTCTGCCTTTGGTACTGCTGCTAAATGCAGCAGCGTGTTCAGCAGCTGCAGAACCCAAAGTCCTATTTACCAGCAGGTAACCAAGCAGAGGAGCTCAGTGCCATAGCTAGCAGGCCAGGCATCACCTCACATCTGTAACTGGCAAAATTCCAGTGTTTTTTGCAAATAAGCCGCTTTGGGCAGTGTAAAGACTGCAGAGCTCATGACTGACATCAATTCACCGCCTTGTGTCTCTCCCAGTACAGCAGCAACACGAGCAGTATGTGTAGCTGTGCGAGCAGTGAATCCAGGAAACCTCCTACTGGTGCTCATAACAGGCACCTCTGGCACAAGTAATCTCACATCCCTATTGCTCATTTGGAGCACTAGGACATACTCTCACAAATTTCATGCAGTGTTTGTACCAGATTTCTCTTGCAGGACATCCATTTCCAGTACATTGTGTGTGTATACATATACTCTGTATGTATAGATATTTAACTACACAGAGCTCGTGAAGTTTTCCCTCTGTATTTGGAGTCTGCTGAGCATGTGTCTGCAGTAATTTTCCATAGGTTGTGTTTTAAACCTGCATCTGGAATGGCTGCACAGCTTGGACAGTGACTGTTCCCTGACTTTCCCTTCTCCCTTCTGCCATTGTGGGCTCTGTTGACTGGAAAGTGGCTGCACCCTCTGTAGTGTCAGTGTGATTCAGGCAGTAAACCCTCTCTAATGTGAGGGGTAATTGTTTTTCTCTGTAAGGTGATCTCAGTTAATTTGGTCTGCCATGTTTCCAGACATGTGAAAATCAGCCTCTCATGAAACTACTGTGTCACGTTCTGCATGTTTTCAATAGTCCCTTTCCAAACTGGCAGAGTTTATATTGTTAATCTACAGCACTTGTTTCAAGTACAAACAAACATAATTCCAAGAGTACAATATCATTATCAGCAGCTCGGGAAAGTGAATATAGTAGGCACTTGCCTTTGGCTTTGCTCAGGAAGAACCCTTGCACTAGTTGTGAACACATAGTACCCAGACACGTTCGGCCAGGCAGTGGGAAGGTTACTGCTCTCATTCACATTTTTCAGGAGTGCAGTGGGTTTGCCAGGGACTGCAGCAAAGTACAGGTGGGAAGTAAAGACTGAGAAATTTACTTCAGCAAGTGGAGCTACAGAAGTAAGCGAGGCATGCCTGTAGTTGGTGGCAATGGATACAAATATACCTGGAGAAATTAGCCCGTGAGGAAGGCAGGGTCACTGATGTTGTGGGGTTTTTAATCTCAGAGGAGCTGAGCAGAGAAAATGCTACACTTCACCAATCTGTTGGTGGAAAATTTTACTGTTAGCACAGAGAAGCTGTCACTAAGATAGAGGACGAGGGCATTCCATGCCTTTGTATGGGCTGGCTCGTGGTGGCTTTGGGCAGAGAAAGAGCGTGGCTGAGAGCAGCAGCAACTCAGTGTCACCCTTCTCCCAACTGCAGGAAGTAAAATGCATTTCTGTGGGATGAGGTAGCTCTCACTTGCTGAGAGAGGTCAGCCCTGCCAAGATCGAGCCCCTGAGCTCTCCATCTGCAGAGAAGTGCTTTTACTGATGATACTAAAAAGATGTCCAGATGCTCTTCCTGTTTTGCATTTTCAGGCTGCTGCCAAACCAACTGGGAAGCCATATTGTACAGATGAGGCAAGTCATCTCCTGTATAAATTGGCGTGCAATTCATCGCCCATGCCTTTATTTTCCAGCAAACTTTCTTTTAAAGGTCAAACCAGAAATTTGGGAAGGTCCTTTGTCTCTCTCAGGGACAAAATGCGGCCTCATTTCAGTTATAGTACCCGGTTGCTTACATGGAGTGTTAAACTGGGTCCTACTGGAGAAGAAATGTTCAGCAGGAGAGAGTTTAAAAGTAATTAGTAACAGGGGAAGTCAAAAAGGTAGCTTTAGTACAGGTCGAAAGTAGTGCATAATAATGATTAACTGGAGGGATAATATGTAAGTGGAGAAAAGAACAGTTAATTTATCAAGATAAACAATAAGATAGTTAAAATTAAGGGGAATAGAGGAAGAGATAATTAAAATCCAGTATTGTTAAATACAAACCCACACTTTGCAGGAGCTAGATATTTATTTTCTAATAGAGCCCAACTGAGCAATCGAGGGAATGCAAGGTATTGGTAAAGAGCTCCTAAAAGAACAGTGAAGCATCAGTGTAAAGGTATCCTTTAGGAGACATTTAATCTGCGTATAAACAAAATTGTTTTGCTTCTATTTTGGCATCAGCATAGAAAATTGCAGTATGTTTCTATTTGTCTGCATGTTTGCAACCTGTAACAGGAGGCAAATGGAGAATAAGAATGTGATGCTGGCATAAGTCAGAAGTAAGGAATTTTTCGTGCATTCAGTCTTACTCATACATGAAACTCATACCAGGGTGATGGATAAAAGATACATAAAATGCCCTGTAGAAAAGCAACAAATGCTACTGTGTTTCAGGAAGGCCATCAAAGGAGCTGAGAAATAAAGGGGATGTGAAATATGGAACCAGTTCCTCTGTCCTGCATCAGAGTTTTGCTTTTCTGTTTGTTCATTTGGGTTATTTTATTTGGTTTTTTGGCATTTTACTATCAAATTGAACTGGATTGCTAATAACATAGTGTGGTCCAGAATTTTGGTGATGGGGAAGCAAACAAATTGGGGCCTCTTTACAGACATACCCTTTCTATCCTGACTCTTAACAGAAGTCTGTTTGTGAGTATAAATATCTTTGATTTTTATAGTCTCGAAATGGGCTGGAAAATACAGGAATTATCAGACCCACTTCACAGCCTAAGAGAGATTACTTGAGTGACATTAGATAGTTTGTCTGGGATTACTCGGCCAGCCAATGGCACAAGGAAGAATGGTAGTTTCATTCTCTGTCCTGCCATTGATGTTGTGCCATGGTGACAGGCAATGGGATTTCAGACATTCGTTGCAGTCTTAGAGATTCCACCTCCTGTCTCTCCTGAGATTGTCTGGTTGAGGCTTCAGATTTGCCAGAAAAAAAATGGATATGGCCAATTGGAAGAGACTGAGTTGGGTGAGGAAGTTGGGTGAAAAGAACCCATGGCCTTCACAGGAAACTTCCAGCAAAGCAACCAGCATCTCTGCAAATACCTGATTTTCTATAGGGTGTTCTTCTGTAAGGTGTTTTTTGAATGGTCAAGACATTTAAAAGGGGGAAATATGATCCACAAATGGGACCACAGGTCAGGGCAGTCTCAGAGGTGTATCTGTCATAACTGTGTTCATGTTTAGCTAGAGAAGGAGAGAGAAGATGGTTTAGAACAAAAAGAAAACTCCCCAGTGGCTGCTTCTTTGTTTGTTTAAGTACCACCAGCCACGCATCATTTGACTGCAACCACTTTGTAAAGGCAAAAGACATTAAAAATGTGTCTTTCCTAAGAGTATTCCTACTCTCTTTCATCTGGCAGCCTGCTCTAGTAATGTTTCCAAGGCAGAACTTCAATGGGAAGTTGAAAACTATCCAGAATCTGGGTTTTATACAATTGTAACATTTAGCATTCAATAAGATATATCGGAGGGCATATGCTACCATAATTTTTTTTAATGCTGTGGATCCCACTGAAAAGAAAATAATTTTTCCCTGGGTAACAAATTCTTTCCAAACCCTGTTTCACTGCAGCAGGAATTGCCATAATGGGACTGAAGCTGATTAAGATCTATAGCAGGTGACAGGTTTGAGAAGGAATAGCGTTTTCATAATTTAAAAATAATAATGGAGGGCTTTTCTGCTTTGGATGCTAATATGTGTCAGCAGCAAGGTAAAAGATGTCTTGGAAAGCGCTTTTTCTGTAGATGAAATGTATTGTAAGAAAACACATTTCCCTATGTTTCAAGAGAAAGTGAAAGATGGGCACTGAAATACTATTTACATTTATATATCACCTTTCATTCTGAAAGAGGAGCAGCTGATTAGAGATTACCCTGGATAGAGGAATCCCTTCACCCACCCCAGAAGTGCAGTCACCCTCAAGAGAGGGATGTAGCAGGTGTTTAACAGCGTATAGCACAACGGTGTGAACAAAAACATTCTGCCAGGTGAAACATACTGGGGAATTATATACAGGCAAGGATGCTCTGTGCAGGCTAAAACTAAGCCTGGGGTTTGAATTAAAGAAAAAGCTGGATCCAGGTTGTGCTCACATTTTCAGCCTGTGAACATGGTAATGCCTAAATGCAGAGTCATTGATCTTTTTTTTTTATTTTTTTTTACTCACATCCACTTTCTTCTGTGCAGCACATGGAGTCTCCCCTCACAAAAGAGAAGCTACCAGGCTCTAAGAATGAGAGCGCAACTGAACCAGATCCTAAAAGTGGGGCAGTAGAATTCAAGAAGTGATCAGGGACCATGTCACTGGAAAGGTCATTCACTTGCTACTCTGTGTTTCCTTCCACTTCCTTTTCCCCCTGTCCTGGTTTGAGACAAAATTCGGAGGAATGCTCTGGGAGGAACATCTCCTCTATAGAAGGCAGGTTACAGCCACCCCTCCCCCACCAGGGTCGGGAAGAAAATTCCTCGAAGGAACGTGAAATAAGGGGAAAAAACCTATTTATTT
>VZTA01006685.1:129729-239097 GCA_013398855.1 Mohoua ochrocephala | reverse complement strand
GCGACATCATGCCTAGTAAATTTTATCATTTTCAATTCCCTTTAGACTTTAAATTTGGAACCCTATCAATATTTAACACAGCTTCTCAGGTGCTTTAAGCACATAAACCTGCAAAACAAAATGGTCTGCATATTGTCTCAGATGTGGAGTTTTTCAAATGTCTGGCAGTACCCTGTTACTAATATTCTACCATCAGCACTAAATGTTCATATAGACTAAGGCTGTACTTTTCTCCCTTTTCCTTTTCAATAATATTTTCCTTAAATAATTTACTGATTTCTACCTAGAGTATGTTACTGAGAAGGTCTCAGAGCATGTGTGCCCTCTCATTTTAAGTGATTTTAGTCCCATCCTAAATTAGCCCTTAATTTGCTTTCATTCACTTCAGAGGAAAAAAGCCAACAAACTAACAACCCAGCACGTGACAGTCTTTTTCGGTAGTTTTCATTTATCTGTTTTGCCTGTGAGTAAAACAATTGATATAATTACATGTGGTTTTTTACCCTATAATACTCCATCAAACAACTCCAGCAAGAGACTGGTCTTTGGAGAAAAATACTTGGGAACATGAAACTATTTTACTGCAGCATGTAGTCTCCAGTGTAAAGGGCTGTTTATCCTTGCTGCATGAAGGAAAACTGCATGAGAAAAATTTCAAATTTAGAAACATGACAATTAACCGTATAGATCTTGTTAGTTTTCAGACCTCATGTATTATCACCTATTGCCTGTAATAGTAATCTTGACCCAGTTTTACAGGGAAAGCTGGAGTTTGTGAAGTTTAGGGAGGCAGTGCTCAGCCAAGTTTATGAATTTAGGACAGAGCATTGCTCTGGTTTCTTGGCCAAGATCGTCACTTAGCCCAGCTACATAATGAGGCCACGAGCAATATTTTTTTTTTATTTTTGTATTTGAATCAAACTCACAAATTCAATTCCAAGTTTAACAAGTTCATAATTGCCTACAAACGGTTTGAATCTAGCCCTCCCTCTCAACAGACCACCCCTTCCTGCCTTCATTATCATTATACAACCACTTAACGAGATCGCTTATCCATGCTTCCTTGCTTTAACTTCCATATCAATCCTACTCAATTTCCCTTACCTATTAAAAATGCAATTAACATCTTAAATAACTCATATATATGTATCTGTTGCTGTGCTTTCTCCTCTGCACTTCCGTACAATTGCAGGTTTTCCCTGGTGAGTCCCAGCCCCACCTCGCACCGTTACTGCTTTATTCAGCATGAAGTGCTGTATGATCTAACTTGTTCCAACCATTTCCTTCTGGGAATATAACTTCATATAAAACCACCCTGATGTTATTTTGGCAATCTCAAACTTTTCATTCAGTATGCTGATCAACTATTTGAACTATGAACCCATTGCCTTCAAGATGACAATACCTCTCTGGACATCAAATCCCCACAGTTACTTAGGGAGTTCTAATCACGTCTCCAGTTTTTAATCCATGTTAAAGATGGTGATGTCTCTCTGACCTGTTTCTGCTCCTTCCAGTCCCTCAGTAATGGATTTCCTATGTGGATTAACATAGATTTCTTTCCTAAGGAAGTAGGTGCAATCCTGTAAAGGCTGGCTTAGCAGTTCATGTGCACTGCCCTGGAATTTCTCATCTTGAACTTTCTCATCTTCATTTTTTTTCCTGAAGTAAGAGACACTGAACTCATCGGTTGTGTCCATTAGAAAAAAGAAAAATTTTTTAGATTCTTCTCCAGGTTCTAGTCTGTAATCAACATCCCCAGTGCAAGTTTTTAAGGCCTCTTAACCGCAGCAATATCAAGATGCTTCAGATAGACAACAAGATAAAACCGGAAACATAAATTCTAGGTTCAGCAATGTTTGGGCACAGCAGTGCCAACTGTTCAAAGGCAAGATAGATTTGGGCAGCACTTTTCTGTGGGACATTGAGTTAGGACCTCTGAAAAACTTCTCTTTGCCCTTTTCAGAGCACTGGCAGACGAAGATTTTACCTTGTGTATTCCAGATGGGTCTGGAAGACAGAGCAGTGGACAACTTCTCTTTACTGTGCCTCCTGCCACAGCTAGATAAGCTCCAGGGAAGGTGTAGTTATTTGAGAAAATGAATCAGTCAGCTTCAAGAAAACAGTATGAAATATCAGAGATGCTCAAGTAAAACACAAAGAAAAAAAGAAAGGAAAAAAAGGAGAAAAAGAAAAACCCAAACAAAACCACCTCCATGCACACAAAGCACATTCAAATGCAGTTTTTTCAAATACTTTATCCATGGACAAAAGCCAAGTGTGGATTTTCAGGACAGTTCAGAACACAGCGTGCATACTGACTAGTAATGGAGGGTTATCCCTCAGTGTAAACACTAAAGTAAATTTCAGGAACAAAACCAGGATTACTTTCAAACCCAGACTTCGGCATTGTCAAGTCATCCTACTCAGAACCAGCAAACTGAGTCACTTTGCAAAGTAAAAAACCCCAAGCCTTCATTTCAACTTCAGGAAGACTGCAGTTGGGCTGCCTTGAGTAATTTTTAAAACAATACCATAAAATATTCCAAACCAACATTAGATGTGGCCTTGTGAATTGCACAGAGAGCCAATACTGCTGAGGAGCAAATCTGGATGGTAATCACAGACTGTAGAAGTAAACCTCTACTTTAATTTCATTCCTATTGTAAGCTTTTTACATGAGATACTACTTCTTATGGAGTTGTTTTGGTTTTGGTTTATTTGTATTTTTTTCCCCTCTCATGCTTTCATTTAAATTCTGATGGGACTTTCTGCCAGTTCTGACGTCACCAAACTCCACAGAGGTTTCAATGCACAAGATCGATTCAATGGAGCTTACTGAACTTACAGAGTAGGTCGAAAGTAGGAAAATCTGAAATAAATCCATGTGAATCTGCAGCAACACCAATGAAAACTAAAAAGTGCAAAATGAGAAACTGATAGGAAGTATTTACTGCCACTCAGATACTGAAAAGGATTCGTTATGGTTTCATGTGTTAATAGGCTAAAGATAATTTCTCCTATCTATGAACTGTACCTGATATAACATTACCATTGTACCTAGGGCTACATTGGGCTGGATTTGATTATGCAGTGATTTAGGTATCTCCTTTATTTCTGTTATACGTTGCCCAGCTGATTCATAGCCCTTACAGCTCCAACAGCCCTTGGAAATTAAGAGATCAGGAGTGTACTACAGGATGTACACTAGTGCACTTTAAAGGATATACATGAATTTGAAAAGAGTGCTCCATGGCTCAATGGATGTGACAGAACTTTCTGCATAACTTTTATTTCAGTCCCATTGCCTCTACTCACATCCTGATCTTATCACAGAGCTCACTTCCCGTTTCTTCTGTTTAAAATGCTTTTGGTATTTATTAATAAAAATGATGTTACCTATTGCCTAGACTAAAATGTTGTTTATCATTTCCCTTTGGCATGACTGTGCTGTATTTTACTTCACAATAGCAATTGATTCAACTTCTCATCCTCTTTCTTGTTTCTGACCTTAACAACATAGTACCGAAAAGTTTAAAAAAATTATGCCTCCCTATATTCGGATCGCTATTTGACTTGAAGGATGGGGAGAGCAAAGGAGGGCTGACTTGTCACTTTTAAAAAACTATATAATGATTATTAATGTGGCAACATCTCTCTATGTTATCGTCTTTTCTTTGCTAGTTAAATCAGCAACAAACTCCTACATCATCTTGTAAATTCATGTAAAATAGATAGTAATTAGGCAGGAAGACAGTTCAGCACTTCCAAAAGTTTCTGTGCAGATAAAAAGATTGAAGTCAGTGAAACTCCATGGACAGTAGTCAGGATTTTCTCCACACTGTTTGCCAAACAATTGACCCTGATATGCAGTGCAAATTTAGTTCATTTCTTGTGCTTTGGACCCTTGTGATTTAATATGTCAAAGGTCTCACACCCAATTATGAACACTTTAAGTCCTTGATTAAATATCTCAGTTTTGTTATTCAAACTCACACAGCAGTATATAAACTTCTTGGAAATAATTTTGCTGAAAAAAAAAAAAAAAGGAAAAAGCAGCCCAACAAAAAGTCAAACTCAAAATCAGAACTTAAAATAGCATGTTTCTTGCTGGATTTTAAGAGAAGTTAAACATGAATTCAATTTAAAGTAAAATGCGATAAACCTCATCATACTGTATTTAAAGCTATTAAACATAGATTTCCATTTATATATTCTTGAATATTAGCAAACTACTTAGCGACTGAACACATCAATATTGTATGCCTTTTGGATTCGCTGAAATAACCAATATTAGCAAGACATGAATTGAATTTATTTTAGTACTGGCAAACAGGAAAGCTAATTAGTGGCAACAATTTACTTCAGAACAGGATTTTTATGATTTGCTGGGTTATGACCTATAATTAAATGTATTTTATGTGTTTCTTCCACCAAGATAATTGATATAATGCATAAGGCAAGATGATTTAGGGCCATTTCTTTCTTAAAATGCAATTAAAAATAAACCACACTGTCAAAGATAGAATATGTTGGACATTTTGAGGCTCAAAATCTTTATGTCGGTGTTATGTGTTTAACGAAAACAAAAGAGAGAGAAGAATGAGGCAATTTCTTTAAAGTGGCACTGATGAAAACACACATTTCCATAGAACCACATATGCTTGTAATTTAACCCAAATAAGCCTAAGAACATTAAGAATAATTAACTTGCGCAACAGCACTTTTAAAACCCACTTGTCAACTTAGTGTTTTCAAAAATACCTGAGCACATCATCTGCAAAGATTGCACCAATCCAGGGAGTTTTCATTCAATCTTGAGAAATATTACATTTCCACTGAAGATGTCTTGGGAACAGACAGAAACTATGTAGAATATTAAATCACCAAAAAACCACCATTTAAAATGATTCAATCTGAAGGCTTAATTACATAATTGAGAGCAATAAAAAAATTAGGCCTTTTTTAAACTTGTGTGCTAACAGCATACAAAGGTAATTTTTTTTTAAAGCAGCAAAGAAAGGTTGTACATTTACTGAAGTTATCACTGTGACAGTCTCTAAAATGTGTTATTCCTGCCTTCCAAATCAGTATAAACTGCTTTAGGTTCTCTTCAACATGATTTGTTTAAAATACTAGTTCATGCTCTGATAACATTGGGCAGGTAATATTTCCATTATTTTCAGGAACAACTACTGTGTTATTGAAAATAACTGCAACTGACAGAACAACATGTGAGACCTAACTAAACTTGAAATAAAGCAGGAAATGAAAGGAAAAGTAGGAGTCATGGGTTGAGAGAAAAAAATGGATCCAAATGTGGAAAACAAATATTTAAGCTGGAATGTGGCATAAAAAATGATAGGACATTTTCATTTGATGCTCGTGTGCTCTTCAAAGTTTTCAAGTGTTTCAAAACAGTAAAGAACTATGCAGATACAGAATCATATATTCTAAATTTCAATTTTCAAATCACCCATTATTTTCTTGGAATGGACTAGGTTTTCAAAGTCAAGTTGAGATTGGTACTAACTAAGCTAAAACAGGTGTTATAAAACAGCCAAAAAGAAAAGTCTGACTTTAAACTCCTCACCAAAAGAACATTTCCTGCACATTTGATGCAGGTGTATTAAGAACCTACAGTACGAAATTCAGAGCTGTAAAATACCATGAAGGTGAAATGACACCAAAATTTTTTGAAGACTACGTCCTGTGAGAAAAATAGCACTCAAGTCAGACAGAAGAAAGTCAATGCTACCAGGCTTTATCATAAGCACACAAATAGATTTAATATGAAACTAATTTCAGAAGAGCATACATTTACATTACGGGAATATTGTAAAACTGATGTATTACACAGGCTAAAAATACATAGGCTTTTTTTCCTGAAACCTCTCCGTTAGAAGTAAAAGGGCACAAAGTGGTGCACCAACTGTTGTGGGTGAAGGGTCCTTGTAGCTTATCTTTGTCTTGTGCAACCAGCACATCATTAGTTAACACCGGAACAGACGTGACCACTGCCGTGGATTTGGGTTCATTCTGAGGGCACCCATCCCAAAACTGCTTGCTAAAAGGCACATTGCCAAGGGTGGCTTTGAGTGAACCACCACACACAGACAGTACTTGAGAAGTATTCTTGGGTCCTGGAGCCCAGCAATAACTGAAGCTAGGTCCCTCAAACACCTTAAGTTCTTGCTTTTTGGCAAGAAGAGAGAACAACCATGAATACAAGAGACAAATGCAAATACGTTATTGCTGCAATGGAATCCAGTTGCAAAGCAGAAAGAGTAGGGATATTCTCATGAATATCCATCCAGGCACAGACAAATGGCCAGTAATCAGCAACATCCATCCATGATAACTTACCTCCCTTTGATCACATAAACCACTCATCTTCTCATTCATTAAACACTTTTTCCTGATGGGTAATTAACTGCCAACTGACTGAGCTCAGCAAGGGCTTTGCTTGGGTTTTTGTTTGGTTGTTTTGGTCCCACCTCCTTCCCCAAAGACAGAAGTTAATATTACCAGTTAATACTATTGCCCTCATGGATACAGCAAGTAAGGCATTAGTGCAGGCATCCTTTTGCCTTCTGTCCATTCAATTTCTAAGAACACCTTGAATTTATTACAGAAATTTTGACCAATCAAACCGTTACTTTATAGTGGGAGAGTGTCCACAGCATTTAAAATGAAAGCAACAAATTACTTGAGTTACTGTAAACCATGTAAAATTCTCAAACTCATCTTGATTTTAACTTTAAAACAAAATAAATGTATACAAAAACTAAATAAAACAACCTAAATAAATACATTCTATACTAATTATTTCTCGAGAAAAAATAATTAACAGATCGGTTGTCAGAGGGTATGCAATCTCTCCACATGTAAATATTCTCTTTATACATCAAGCCACTCATCACCTCACTGAAAAAGAAATATTTGTTACACTTACTGCAAAAATTTTCAAGTCATGAGGACCCTGATAATAAGTCAAGTGATAATTTTTTCTATAAGCAACACATAAATAAAATTATGCTTTAACATGTAGTTATCAGATCTCCTCTTTATTTCATTATGCTGGAAGGATGAACTAAATGAATGCTTTTATTTTGACAGAGAACCTCCTCATCCTCTCTCAGCTTTCTTCTCACTTGTGAAGACGTCTTAGCCCCCCTCTGTCAACTTGAAAGCTCTTACTGTCACCAGCCAGAAAGAAAACACCTCACTGTGTATGAGGACTGTCGTATGCCAATGGATTTGGCTGTCAAGCACTGAAAAGTACTGTCACTCAGTGTCAGAGGACTAACAAAGCAATTATCAAAAAAACCACATTCATGAAGCCGAAGACATGCAGATTAAAACGAGACTCAGACAAATCTAGCTAGAAATCTCTCTCCAGACTAAAAAGGTGTGACTTTCATGCAGATTCCTCGAAGCCTTGTTTTTTTTATTATCCCCTACATGAACAAAAGAACCCCAAACCCCCCTGTTCGTTATTTAAGACTTAGTAAGTATTTGAAATGCTATTTTGTGGGAAATCCCATTAAGCTAGCAACTAGAAAAACATAATTTTCCTATTGCCAGCTATATGGGCTAGAAAAGTTATCACTTTGACAGCTGGTCAGGGTAAAGAAAACTAGTCTAAAGAAGCCAAATGCATGGAGGATGGTGAATTTTAAAAAGGCAGAATTTCGTATGAAAAGAAGTCCAGATAGCCAAGCAGTTGTATCAAACAAGGAAATGCAAGATAAGACCATTAAAACCACATAGAAAATTGCAGCTACTGAGAATACAGTATTTAGTTGCTCAAGAAAAGTGTTTACAAGGAAGAGTATAGAACTCCTAATGAAGAAAAGCAGAGAACTGGAAAAGAGCAACTGAACAGCATTGACGTTTCATGTGTTCTAAGGAGCAGCAAAGGACAATCCTTTCAACACGCGTGATGATACAAATTCTCAGCCTACCAGCTTTGCCAATATGACATATTCTTATGACATATTTCAGATTAAATAACCATTTCATAGTACCTTTCTTAATTGGTCTCTCTGCGCACTTTAAACCTGCCTAAACAAATCAACTCTCAGAGAGGGGTCACTTTCTGACAGGTAAATCAGGTTAAAAGAAAGTCTTTAGCCTAAAAATTCAAACTTCTACTTAATTTCATATTTCATTAAAAAGAACAAACAAACCCTTCACAGTTTTAACATTTTTAGTTTTGGTGTAGCTCTGAAAAAAACCCAGAAGTATTTGCACAACTATGAATAGTTCTCACTTTTTAAATCGGCACTTATTCAATATTGCAACATGGAAACAGCAGAAGTGACAGTTTTCTGGATGCTGGGAGGATACCTGTTCTGCTAAATTGATGAAGATAACTCATGAACTAGAGTCATTCTTTTTGAAAGCACTATTTTTTCCCTTGCTTGTATTTTATCCTAGATACAGTAAGATTCCTGGGACTTTTTGAAATGCATTTAGGATTGTCTGCTCCCACTTCCTTATCAGTATTTCATTGAAAACTTATCATCTTTGAATCACTGTTTGAAAGTCATCAGACATGTATCCAATACATTCAAAAGAGACATCTAAATCTTAAGTTGCTGCCAGGTGCTCAGTAAAGTTTTAAAATTTCACAAAGTCCACCATCAGGCTTTTACAGTAACCGTGAAAGCAGTAGTACACCATGACAAGAAAACCATGCGTCAAGAGTCTGGACGCTGTCCACTCTCAGTCATGCCAAACCCTAAAATACGAGAAACATGCAGGTGGAAAAAGTGGTGCAAAACATATTATGTGATTTTGATAAATGAGACATTGCACTATCATTGGAATAACTACAAATAACCAGTCTGCAGATATATTGAGGTGAGCAGTCTGTAGGATTTACGAGAAAAGCCTAAAAAAGATAGAAGAATACCTTAAAGATTTTTTCCTTTTTCTGTACTTTAAAAAAATCACGTCTTTGAAAATTAACTGTCTTTTAAGATATTTCTAATTACATTTTTAAACTCAGAATTCTATATAAAAGATCCAATCTCTTTGTTCTGTCTCTTGCAAATTATGCTATGTTTGTGACATTTACTGTCTGAAGGGTTGCAGAAGGAGAGTTGGTGGCTGCAAATTTATGACGTCTTCCAATATAGTGTATTCTTTACTGTCCATATCTTTTTCTTTTGCTCATTTTTCACTTACTGGTTTCTAAGTTAGAGTAGTTCAGCTTCAGGAAAAAACATCACAAATGACACTTTCTCCAGTGTCTCACGTATTGGCACAGGCACTAAGAACAGCAGAAGTGGTCAGAGAAAGCTAAGAGGGAAACTCACTTGGGGAAAAGCTAATTTCAAAAACAACAAAGAAAAGGAAGCTTTCAGCTGAACTCAGCCACAAGCCAACACGGTCCAGAACTGCACAAATACAATGCTTTTCCAGAGCTCTGCTGAAATCCTGGCCAAGTTGGGGTTTGCCCAGCTTGTGTAATTTCCCAGCAGGCTGCATTTAAAAGTTATGTCACTCTCCAAGTTGTCTCTGGTGACAAATGTTTCCATAAATGCTAACAGACTTCGGTGCTACTTCTTGTTTTGTCCGTGTGTGCAAGAAGAAAATGTTCGGGTCATGAAAGTGATTGCTCAGAGCCCTCTCATAGATGGAGGGACAGCAGTGGCGAGCAAGGCAGAGCAATTGTTATTTAAAGATACTCCAAGAATTAAATCTTCTTCAGATGCTTGATAGCATGAAAGCGATTAGAGAAAAAAACAGTTACAACCATACACATTCAAATTTGCCTTTTTCTTGAGTATGAATGCCATTTACACCCCGGGGGTTGAATTACTACACTCAAAAGAATCATTTCATTCTTTTGGTTGAATATTTCAGGAATGTAATTTTGTTTGAAAAAAAAATTAAAAATTGCTTTGCATTTTAACAGCTATAATTATATTTGGCAAAAAAGTCCACAGGAAAGGTGCGTGCCCTTTTTAAGAAAAGCAATTACTCTGCTCCAGGTTAAATAATTTCACCTGCTGTGAAACATTTAAAATCTCTTTTGCTACTGAACACAGGTAGTTGCTTAATAGAAGGGTCATGCAGGCATTCACAAAAACACTTCTTGCAAAACAGTCAAAAGTCTGCCAACAGTAGGTGCATTCAAAAATTAATTTTTTGTATAATTTTAACTGTCAGTAGACTTGCAAATCTTTTGTAGTGATAAAAGTTGAGGGACACTCAGAGCTGCTAGAAAGTTCCACAAAACCAATTTGTCTTAGAGGTTTTTAAAGAAATCATTCATGCTATTGGCAACAGATTGGTGAAAGAACCTCAGAGCACACAACTCTAACAGATGTAAATATGATTAGTGGTACCTTTATGATTAGTGGTACCACTGCTGCAGCACACACCTTATTTCTCTGCCTCTACCAGAAAATCTGTGATTACTGAGCACTCTCCATGGTTTTCCCTCACATAGAGCAGCATCTCAGACCTGAAGTTTCAGGGAAACTGGAAGTTATGCAAACTTGCACTCAAACACATAGACAAGTTCCTCTTCCAGGAAGAATTCCCTGTGTGATACTGCATAGATGGAAAATCTTTAGCCCTGCTCTGCCTGCAAGCAAACACATCTCAGGAGCAGGTCTAACACTTAGGACAGCGTCTTAATCCTCTGCAAGACAGAAGGTGCCCAAGCGAGTCCATTTCAAACTGCAGTACTTGAACCAGAAAGGTGAACAATACAAGCCTGAGGCTGAGGCCTTGTTGAGCAGTGAAGACACTGGATGGGGCAGAGGACCACAGGCACAGAGTCACAGGAAATGGGGCACAGACTCAGCACTGGCCACAGAAACCTCACCAATAATCGGCGAAAGGAATGCAGATCTGCAGCTTGACAAAAGTGGTTTAGTAGTAACAAAGAGAAGAATAAAAAAAGAATATTCAAGACCTGTAACAGCCACGGAAACAACACACAGCAATGGACAATAAAAGATACAATTCCATCACCTTGTTATGCACAATTTGGATCTGTCACTAGTTGTACCCAGCATGTTTCAAGCATTAGGTTTGACACCTATTTCATCAGCTCTGGTAAGTGAGAGCACAGTGTGCAGCAGGGAGGCAATGACTTGGAGCAGTTTGTAAGACGCAGCTACTCTGAAGGTCTGGACTTGTTCACAGTTCCTTCAGGACTGGCTAGGTGACATTGGTGCAACTTTCACTAACACAGCACAGCTCCCTTGCTGTTTGGAAATGTTCTTATTTGCTACAATAAGCACAAAGTCTTTCTTGTTACAGAATTCCAGCTTGTCACATATCAAAATTATACATGTAGAACATTTAGTAGAACTTACAATATTTATATTTTATCATCATGATAATGAAAATCATTGCTTAATTATATAATTAAATCAAAATTAGGAAGTGCTTAAAGAAAGTAGCATGATACACCAACTGGTTCATTTCATTCATTTAGCTCAGTTCCTTACAGACTGAACTAAAATGAATAGATAGGAGTTATTTTAACTCTTCTGGTGTGTTATGTAGTTTGCACAAAAAAAAAGTGTAAAAGTTAGCATCACATTAGCGTGGATAGTTGAAGCTACTTTTTAGTCTTAAAAAGAATCTCAGAAAAAATACATAGGGTCTAAAAACGCATTTCAAAGCCTTTTAGTCAGCTTCACAGCCTTTTCATTAAGTCCAGTGTTTCCTGTGTAAGTATTTTATCCCAAGAGAATACACGATTGTCTAGAGGAATGTGTATTTTTCCACCCTGAAGTACTCAGTAAGAGGAAAAATGATAATTTATGCTTTGTTATTCATATATAACAAACATATACATTTACTCAACAAAAGGAATCCAACCACCTTACTTCACATTTAGAAGTGCGTCCTTATTTGCCGTGCAAGGGGTGTCCCTCATACAAATGCCAGGTTATCATAAAGATGTACCAGCAGTGGATACAACAGTATTTAGATCCCACTACACTCTGCAGGAAAGAACTGTTATCAGCAAGGAAAGTTGGTAGCATTTAGCAGGTCATCACCTTAACAAAAGCAACAAAAAGGACAAATCAACACCGTTTTGGAAAGTGAACGCCTGCATGATGCATGCATTATAGCTACAGAGAGTGCTTTCATAAAAGCCACAGGGTGGCATTTATTTATTTAAACAGGAATGAAACAAACTTTTTTGTTTTTCAGAAACTTTCCAAAGTTGTTATTTTATTTTTAGTTTCTGAAAGCACATATGTGTACTATTTCTCTCGAGGAAAAAAAACTACGGATATTAAAACTAATAGAAGAATAAAAAAAAAAAATTCCCAAACCTAATTTACATGGGCTCTGAAAAGGGACAATCTGCAACAGCATAGAGCTGGGTTTCACTATGATTAAACTAAGTGACAGATATTAAAATGAATGTTAAATTGGTCTGATCATGTTTAAAAAGACTCTATCCCCAGTTTAGAAGATATGCAGGATTTACTGCATGAGGTCACGTAATGCTACTCCTAGCTCAAAAGTCTACAGCTAAAGGCATTGACATGGACCAGAAGAGAAAAAATTATAAAATTTGACAAAATAATTATCATCTAACTCTATCCTGCTTCACAATTACAAAAATTAAATAGCTATGAAATCAAAACAGAATAAATTTCAAGTTTTATTTCTGTGTACTTCTTTCTCTGTATCTGTTTCAAGCAAGGGACTAAAATACCAACACAAATAATTTCCATATCTTCATCTGAGAGCATATTCTTCTCCAGGCCATATATCTCTAGATATTGGAGGGTTTTTTTGCAAGTATTGAAGTAAAAATGGCTGACATTTACCACTATCACCATTAATTGTCCCTCCACATTCATATGTAATCTGTCCTGAAGGAGTAATCAATTCCCACTCCTGGAATGTATATGAATGAATCAACAAACAAACAAATGCAAGAGCTACCTGGCAAGTGAAAACGGACCTTCTGTGTCCCTTGGGATTGATCTACACAGTAAATCCATTCAGTGAAAGCAATGATTTCCAGAGGCTTTTAGGAAAATCTGCCTGAAATGGAGGAAAATACAAAGTATTCCACAGAGATCTTCCTTTTTTTGTTCATATTAGAAGCAAAATGTTGCATTAGACAACAGCATTTCCAACCAAGGGTATGAACCACAGACAGGGAGATGCTGTACGTCCAGATCATTGCACAAACAACACACAAAGTAAATCAGTTCTCAAAAGTATGGCCAAAAATCCTTCAAAGATAGGGAAAATAA
The DNA here is from genome assembly GCA_013398855.1 of Mohoua ochrocephala. Lineage (NCBI taxonomy): Eukaryota > Metazoa > Chordata > Aves > Passeriformes > Acanthizidae > Mohoua > Mohoua ochrocephala. The sequence continues at coordinate 225,841 of VZTA01006685.1, read as the reverse complement.
CTTGATAATGAAAGTCGTGATAGGATGTGCTCCAGCTATCCCAAAAGCAATGCCTTTGGGATCTCCCTGCAAAAGGTTCAGATTAAAGCAGTTGACAGGATAACCTACTTAACAACTAAAAAAATCAAACAAAGAAAAAAAACAACAAAAACCCTCACACGAAACACCAAACAAACAAAACCCAGCAGCTGGAGAGGCAGCAAATTTGATCTAAGGATTATGAGGTATTTGCCTGAGTAACACCCTTTTTAGTTGCAATGCAGAGAGGGGAGGCACAGCTGGGCGACTGATTACCTTCCTCACCCATCTCTGCCCCAAAATGCAAAATGAAACAAAAAAATAAAATAAATGGGAAGAAGCCAGTGGTGATGAAACAGCAAAGAGCATCCAGACAGTAGCAGATATTGACATGAGAGGAGTAACACTGTTCATGACAAATTTCTGGGTATCAATTTCTCGACTGCTACCAGCAGCTATGCTAATCACTTGAAAACTTTCAGTCTTTCTGAAGCAGATAAAAAATACACAACAAAACACAGTCTTATTCCCCCAGCATCACATCTAAGCAAAAAACACTCTAGGAGCAAAAATGTCCATTACAGAATCTCAATGACACCGATTTGGCAAAAATTCAATTAAAGAGAAAAGCTGTTAGCAGAGGATGGCTTGTGCTCACCAATTAACATGATTTTTGACAGTATTACAGGATGATAATCAGTCTAATGGCTTTTATGGATTTCAATCTTCCAGACTGGCTTAAAATAATAATTCTGCCTTTAAATACAAGGGCCTCCGAGAGCCTTGTTACACAAACCTCCAGAACAACACTCGAATTCTCATTCAGAATTGCAGTATGGGCAATATGGACAAATAATCCATATGCAACACAGAAAACCCACAGCATATCTGTGTGTTAGCTTGAGTTACAAGAGCTGCTCAGAGTAACTACATTAATTACAGGGTCTCCTCCATGAGTGTTATCAAAACACCCAAGTTTTTTACTCATTTCAAACACTTGAGCTACTCAACATTTTAGTTTCAGAATCTGCAATTCATTCAGCTCTCACTATTTCATTTGGCATTCCTCTCACTTGACGAGTATCAGAATTTCTTTCCCTTGGTTTTCCCCTCAGCTGCCTGGCAGTTGGAGGTACCTAACAAACAGTTTGGTGGGTTTGAGCCCACTCTTCCTAAATATTTGCAAACTGAGCACAGATACTACCCCATCAGATTTTACAGATGTCATCTGCTAATGGCTAAATTTATCAAGGACGTACTCTACAGTAATTTCAAAAATAAAATGCTTTTGATTTACTCCATCACTTACCAGCATTTCTCAAAGCGCCAGACCCTGCCTGAAGGAGTGTTTTCTGCAGCTTCTGCAGGATCACAGTTCCTGCAGTAAGCAGCAATTCACTGTTTGAGGTATGCAGAGCACAGAGGAGCAGAACTGGAACCACCCAGTCACATTCTCTGCTAATTGTCCCCAGTCTGAGCTCTTTAGCATTTTCTATGGACCCACGTGTGAAAACTCCTGTGGTAAGAATACTTGGTATTTATTCTATTTATTATATTTATGTAGAGAAAGAGAAGCACAGTTCATTCAGATTTTATGCCCAGGGGATACTGTAGCAGCTGCACAGGTATAATTGCTTGTCAATGACAGGGCACAAGCAGGAGGCCAAACAAGTGCAGATTCAAGCATATCCTTTACACTATTCCTTCCTATTACAAGGTGTGTCTGACAGGTGTTGGAAGTGTGAAAAGACAGTGAACATCAGATAATGAAACACCAGTAAAGCGTCAGGAGATGCATGTGCCTCCCTACATAGACAGCACACAAGAATGCTCACCATAGAAACATGAAAAAACCCACTCAAGCCCTCTATTACCCATGAAGCAAGATGTAAAACAAAGTACACCAGAACAGTCTCCATTAACTACAGCAACCACAAGACCATGTACAGTCCAAAGCCCTTGATTTACAGTCACGTATTTTTTGTGCCCTAATGGACAGCCGCAGCCAACTATGACAATGAGAAATTGCTTCTCCCACAGGCTGGACTGAGACAACCTCTCCTGAAGATCAATGTTTTCAGATGCAATAAGGATTAATGTCCCATTACAACATGACCAAGAACCTCAACTCTGCAGGTCTTCCTAAAACAAGCCAGATATTAACAGGCACCAAAACATCCATCTGATGGCACAATCTGAATATGACACAAAGCTGGTTTACAATATAGCTCACCTGGATTCAAGCACAGCACTGGTTTCAACATGAATGACACTGATCTACATTTTAGGTGTTATGCATCGATTATTTGACATGGTGACTTGAGTCATATAATTTTCCTGCAGTGGTATGTTACACTTAAGAAATGCAAAGTATGCTGTAACCTCTATTTTTTGTTTTAGTACCTGGCAATCTTGGTGGAAACAGTCTTATTTGCTTTGCTTAGCCTATAAATAAGTCCAAAAATTACTTCTGTCTTGATGAGCAATAATCCTGAAAATTGTTTACAAGTAAAAAGAAAAAAAGTAGCAATTTTAACCACTCACTTCTACTCTGACATTTCAGCCAGAAGTACCTGTTCCCTTCAGGGAAGAGAATAGTCAGTAAAACAGGACAACCAGTAATGTTATCCATGCTTTTATCCCTCAGTGACCAGCTGACTGGAAACACCAAGGTCACACAAAGACTCGGATCCTGTTTTAGGAGAAAGAAAAATTAACTTCCTGAGTATGTGCATTTTCTGTAAGTGCAATATCATTTGAGTAGAAAATAACTAATGTGATCCCAAGCCCACTTTTAACAAAGCAAAATCTTAAAAGCAGCAAAAAAAATAAAGGAGAATTAATTATAATTTTGGCTTTCTCTTCAGAACTTAAGAAACAAAAAACCCCTGAACTCTAGTTCACATCAAATCAACACAACTCCAATCTACATCTCTTACCAGGCTTCCTTTTCCATTTAAAGTACAAACTTCACACCTGATAGAAAAAGAAACAAACAAACCAACCATACAACAACAACAGTTCTGCTCCATTTAGAGCTTGTTTCACATAGTGTGACTAGGGGGAGAGCCTACAATGTTCAAAAAACCCCAACTTTTTTACTGGGTATTAGAATGACACATTTTGAAAAATGTACAACCACTAGCTTTTTTTGAGGTTTTTAACTCTGCCTTTGCCTTATAGAATATATTTCACACTGTACCCTTAAGAAGACAGAGCCTCAGTCACAGAAGTGCTACATTTTATTCACAGATTTGGTATTTGTTGAACTGGGATAACGTATTGCCAAGTTCTCTGAATAAAGTCCAAGTCTCCATTTTGCTCCATTTTTCAGAGGTCACGGAAGAGCCAAACCACTTTATCAAGTGGTGAAGTAAAGCAGAAAAATAAAAACTAAACTCAGACTGTGCACTTATAATCATTTTTTTAATCTTAATAAATCAGGTTTTTTGTTTAATTACATTTGACTGACCTTGTGGCTGAAAAAATGGAAATTAATACTAGGAGAAAAGACAGTGGCAGGAAGGTAATGAGAAAGCTTCTGTAAGCTGACATATTTGGATCAGACCAAAATAGCAGAGACCTGTCCATTTTTCTATATTTCCACTCTGCCTAAAATGAGTAGCAGAAAAAGACCACACCTCAGTACTACACCTGAACTATTGATCTTCCAGGACACAGATTCCAAGTTTCCCTTTGACACAGGAAATGGTCTTCTGAAAAAAGGAGATCATCAGAAGGGAAACTACATGCAAAGCTGGGTATTCTACAGCACAGAATGTCTGTAGAATTCTATGCCACAGATTGATGGGAGAAGTGAACAGGCAGCTCACTTGAGATTTATAAAAGTGTAGCAAATACCTACAGGGGATTAAAACCAAAACCAAACCACAACAGAACAACGACAACAAAAAATGACAAGCAGCAAACCTAGATGACTTAAACAGGCCTTTGATAAACTAGGAATATTAGGGACCTTCACCTTTTTCTGTCTTGCCAGCACTGCATAAGTCATCTTTTGGCAAATTATTTTAACATTCAGTTTTCACCTGATAGATCTTTTTGCTTGTACAATCCATTTTGGAGGCATAACTTGTTTTCTTTGCTAAGATTTCATTTCCTCCCATCTCAGAACTTGATGAAATCTATTTCTTAGCTCCTCATCTCCCAGTGAAAGCTGACAACAAGCATCAGACAAAATGTAGCTGTCCCATATGAGGTAATTCATTTCTGTCAAAGATTAGACATTTTTTTCCCTTAACATGAGATGACTGATATTGTTCTGCAAGATCCAAAGGGACAATTTAACCACTTAAGTGCCAAGAGATCCTGAGGTCTGGCTTTTCTCCTCAAAGCACACAGATCACTGGTGAAAGCAGATGGAAGCCTCTAGAAGGTCTGGCAATTTCCTTTCTTTTGATTTGAGGCTTTGCCTCACTAAATTTAGGCTTAATCAAGTATTTTTCACTTGATGAGTTCTGCAAAATAGCTATATTTTGAAATTAAACATTCGAACACTTCTAACCAGTCAAAACTTATTTTCTCCTCTATACAGCACAGGAAGAAAACCTGAGGCATGTTAAACTCACTTATGACTATTCATGACCTAAATGGTAACGAATTATTGCAACTGAAATGCAGCTCTCACCCGACTTTCCATCTATGTTAACTCATAATCATCCATCAAAACTCAGGGAAACCCAAAACACATGAGCTCATCATCCAACTCCCTAATAGTGGAAGGTGAGAGAGAAAAGTGATATACAAACCCCACTGCAGCACCGGAGGGTCGGTCCTGCTCAGCTCTGCACAGCGCCCGAGCTTCCGTGCTTCTCCCTTCCCATGGGACTGGAAACACGCAGGGAACTTGGGGGTCTGTGGGGACCAGGGGTGGTTGGAGTGGGCTGACTCAGCTGCCGCAGTTTAGTGATGCTCCAAGGAGTAACAAACAGCAGACGAAGGAACAAAACCAACCCAACCCTCTCTTTGACATGGCCTTTAGGCCCTCGGGGCTCTTTGACAAAGGTCTGGCGACGAAATTTGCTGGATCAGGCCACAGCCGCAAGCACAGCATATTATTTAATTTCTAACCCTTAAGTGAAGCTTTTCCAGAGAGATAGATGAAATAAATAGAGAACAAAACGTTTTGGTGCTGACATCTGATGTTTTCCTCAAGAAATAGCTCTTCATGCCAAAAATACTCGGGAATCAGTGTTTGAAAGGTTAATTAGATTCTCCATAAGCATTTCAATTACAGGAATGAGATATTAGCCCATTTAATACATATTTAATATGTATCCCGACACATCCTATTTGTTTCAGGTTTTCTCTGCCACAAGACTTTTCTTTTGCAGACAGCGTTATTAATCGCAACTTCCTCTGACAACGTCATGTTTACAACTTAGATCACCTCTAGAGGCCAAGGGCTATTCTAATCAAGATTTTTAGTTACAGTTGTTTACTCCTTCCATCAGCAACACAAAACCTGCTCTCTTCACAGCACCACAGCAGCCCAGAAGTGAACTGAATGCCGTGTTTCTCACACCAAACCCTAAATCTGAATTCTGCAAGATGAAGCTATACTTGAAGACCCAAGATACCCTCTGAATAGCCATGAATTATACACAGAGCTGCCCAACCTTGTTAACTGCATAGGAGTAGTCATGCAGAAATTCTGGTACGTAGTACACCCTCTGGATTTCATTCTAGTTTCAAATTACATGGAATTAGATGTAGTTAAATAAGCATTTGTGAGATGAGAACAGTTTCATGTTTTGAAAGAACAGTTTTCTTTCTGAAAATGTGGCTTTATCAAGTTCAGAATATTTTGCAAGAATGTCCTAATTGTTCCTTACTCTTACTTAGAAAGTGTAACTAACAATGGTTCAACAAGCTATAAATATTTAGTTTGAATTTCACTAGCTCAGTTTCAGTTAAACTTCTATAAACAAAAAATATTAAGAGTAGTTAGAGTGCTTTAACAAGTTACACTTCAAGTCAAATAAAGAAGGTTGAAAGATTAAAAATTGGTGACAGATGAATAAAGGGAATGGAAATAATTTTGAGAATAAACAGTGGTACCATGTCTGTGCTAGGGTATGAGGGTTGTTTTTTTTTTTTTCCATATCCATAAGATTAATTTATAATTCTGCCCCTGAACTCAATAAGGGTAGAAATCCACCCGAGGTCTACCATTCCATGGGGAATACGGAGGGAGAAAAACTGATACGTAGAGACACCCCACGCTTTGTACAATATCTGTGTTCTCACTTTATGCTTTCTGGGGTGGGTTTTTTAATGTATATGTGATTCTGAAAACATTTGATTAACATACACGATGAATATCCCTCAGACTGTTTTAAATTAAATCCAAACAATTTGCCAACACTGAGCAGACTGACACTGTCTGTGTTTCACGAATCTATAGCAATGAGCCCAAATTAGTACTCACTCATAGAAGCAGTGAGAGTCCTCAAGCCTTCAGCAGAAGTAGGATTAGAGCTCTGCTAACAGAACCCAAGGAAATGTTTTCAAAAAAGAAAAATAATTTTTAAAAAATTGCTGCATTTGCAGCATATTTATTTTTCAAAAGTGATTGGAAGCAGAGATAATTTTTTTATGAAGAAAGTAAAAATTGCTAATAAAATATCTTTTTTTGCCTCCTCATAACTAGGAATTAAGTCCACTTAAATGTAGTCTTAATGGATGTACAGACAATAGGCTCAGTAAGTAAATCAGCAGGCACACACAAGGTGTTCAAATAAGAACCTCAAAGATCTGCTAGAACTGTGACACCCAAGGTTTTACTAGTTGACCATTTATAAATGATCAAAGCACTTGTCAGAAATTGCAGTCTTTGAAATGGAAATAATAGTTTTTATCTCAAATTTTACCTCTACACAGGTTTGGAAAGTTTTGCTTTCTTTCTTGAAATAGGTTATATGTCATAATTGTAAACCAATCTAAAACTGCTCTGTTCTCTTCATTCCCCCGTCTCCTAGTGTTAATCCTAATCAAAGCCACAAGTCCCATCCCTGTGGGCATTAAAAGGAAATGTTTCTCAGTATTCCGGATTTGTAACTTCAATTATTTTTGCAATTATTTGCTAAATTTAATTTCTGATCTTGTTCTATAATCCCAGTTACAATTTCTGATCAATTATTTGATGCAACTTCAAAACAACAAATCTTAAATTGCGAGATTCTGATTTATGAGCGCTCTAAGTTGTTGGTAGGACTAGCTCGGAAAAAAAACCAGCAAATCTTCCCTTGGGATTTAAACCACTTGGCAATTTTTGCATAACAATTTAATTAGGAAAATTAGCAAGGGAATACTTGGGACTATCGCAATATTTTTCTAGTTTTCACTTTCCTACCAGCAGTGCTTCCCCCTCTAGTCCTGAATGACAGATATGATTAAGTTGTTGAGAGGAGCAATGGATCATCTCTTATGGGACCAAGATAAAGTTGCAGTCACTTCACAATTTGCAGAGTGCAGAAGGCACCTAAAGTGCATAAAGGCCATTCAAATTAATCAAATATTAACAACTTAATAAGACTGGATTTGATGGAAGAGGTTTGTGTGTGCATCCATTCCAGCCGAAGTTGGAGTAAAGCTGCTTTTTAGTACTATATTCTTTTCTGGTCCTTTTGCAGTCCAAACATATCAAATATTTTGATACAATTTTTGCTCCTGTAACAGATTTGAGAAATCACTTAACTACTCAGAAGGGTAGTGGCTCACATCCAACCAGGTCTGAGAATAAGAAAAGCTTATTGCACAATGAGGTGCCTTTGTTTCTCGAATTACTATCCTTGTCCTAAAGGAGACCTTTTAGGTGAATTCCGAGTGAGCAGCAGAGCTGATAGAAACAACAATCAGGAGTCAATGATACGAGGTGCAAGAAGCACAGGGCCTTTTGTGGCCAAATCTGTGTTAGAACCTCTCATTCACAAAGAGCTTGACTGCAATTGCCACCTGCAAAAAAGCAATTTGGAAAAGACATTGCAAAGATAAGGTTAATGGAATTTTCCTAAAAGCGGCTCCTAAGGGATTCTCTGTTAAAAGAACCACTTTCCACTTTGGATCTTGGTTTATTTCAGTTATCAGTCTTACAAATTAAGGCAGACTTCTGACAATATAAAGTGTATAAATAATATGCAGTCCTCCTTGAACTCTTACAAATTAGCCAGCAGTGAGATTCAAGCAAAAGACCTCAAAATAGCATCATCCAAACAGCAGACTTTTTCTTCCCACAAGGAAACTCAAAAGCGAATAGCAACAGACTGTTTATATTAAAGTCAGAATGGAAGCTCTGTTAACTTTCCCACTTTATTCCACTTGAGAACTCTGTCTGATAAGGGAGGTACCAGCAGAAAAGCCGTAGAGATTGTAGAGCTAAAAATAACTGCACAAAAAATAAGAATTTCACTACAGTGAAATTGGTAGAAATTAATATGGTTGAAGGCAAACTAAGAAACAACAAATTACCCAAGTCACTCAGATGCTCATAGATAAGAAATTTTCTAAATTTTGTTCCTTTTGTCCCTGTATTTTAGTACAAGGCTTACAGAATACTTTTGCTGAGGGGAAAAATAAAAATACTGTAACAAATAATTTGTTAAAAAAAGCCCTCCATGGAGAAGTGTGATTAAATTATTTTATTGTCTTGAACAGAACCCTCAAGGGAGATGGCATTTTCTAATTTCAAGGCCTCAAATAGAAAACAGGATGTAGTAGAATGTGATTTAAGTTAGGGACAGCTGTGTTGAAGTTGTACAGTAGGAAATGCAATAGTATTAGAGAAAGGATAAATTTAGACTTGCGAACTGAGGGTAAAAGCTTTATGTACCAAGCAGTACTTTTTGTTTCTGATCCAAATAACAGAACACAAGCCATTGATTCTGAAGTGCTCTCATAATCACATAGTACTGTGAGTATTTCAGCCCTCACATCAGAATCAGTCTGCAGACCTCGGTTACAATCCTTGTTTTCAGCTCTAAGTTAAATGGGTTCATTTGCACAAAAACAAAGCACTCATAATTCACCTGCAAGTCAGATACAAACCCACAAAGTTCCTTTTCAATCATTCCACAGCCAGGCTTTTGTACATCCCGTTCCCATCGGTTTATAATGAAACAGTTTTGCTTTCAAGATATTCCTTAAAACGATTTTCATATATTACAGGGACACTCCTGTATTGTTGGGGAAATATTAGAGTAGCACTGCTCTGTCATTTGATCCTTGGCCTGAGTGGGGTCAGTGCCTGGCTGGCACCCCATGTATGGAAAAATCTGTGAATGTGTTAAGTCTGACAGTCATCTGAGTTTTGGCAAGGTCTCCCTCTTGGGTGAAAAGAAAGTGTAATTTATGAAAAGGAAATAATCCTAAAAGTTTTGCTCATGATGGCTGTTCATAATACTAAACTCCTATTTTACGCAGAATATCTCCTGTAGGATTGGATCCTGTTTAAAGGGTATAATGTAGGAGGACATGGGCAAGCACAGCTCTAAATAGCTTGTCCCTCCCTCTATATTTCATGTATCTGTAGGCACACACAGACAGTGTTATAGAATAGTTTGGATCCTGAAAGACAATGGTCCTGTTTCTATTTATTGAAGAAGGACTCTGATCTATTCATTTAGCAGTATAAGATACAATCGATGGCTCTAAGCTTTCTGTCATTGCTGTGAGTTACAGCTTGCCTTTCCTCTAAGTTATTGAGCAGGAAGACAAAAATTATTATTTCATCCATAATTCTATCTGTATTGATATGTGAACTATATAAAGATATCCCAATTCAGATTGCATTTTGAATTTAAAGTTGTATGTGCTGTTTTGCAACAAGGGAAACAGAATTTTTTTCCTGGGCTGCCTGTGGTGGTTTTTCAGAACTTGAAGGAAAGCTCCATACGAACAGAACTATAATGTTAGCCAACCTGCCAATCAAGACACTAATCCTCCACACATCTCTACCGTCAGGAGACAGATACCTGGAAGCTGGTATGCAGGAGATAAAGGGGAAAGTTGGACAGGAACCAGAAAATGTTCAAAATAAAAATTAGATACGTATGTCCAGATATATTTTCCTTAAAAATCTAATATGAATGATACCAAAGAATTTTGACCTCCACAGATTAAACAGAGCTGTATGCACATACTCATGGATGTTGGTTGCTTCCAAGTACCCCCTGGAACAGTATTTTGTCTTCACCGCATTTCCAGACAAAGGCAAAGTGTTCTTGAAAGTGGAAATAACTGCACTGGTTAATTTTGAGTCACAACAAGGATTGTGGAAGGCATATTTAACTGTTTAAAGAAATAGGCAATGTTTTTATTCCCAAGTCTTCACATCTGGATACAATGAAAACATGGTGAATTGGAGAAGCAAGAAAAACTGTATTATAATATCTAAAACTTACTGGTCATTGAATATTAAGCATTGTGTTCTTTTATCCACTGAGAAAGAAAGAAAGAAATGTAAGGGTCTGTGTAACTGTGCTGTCCACTTCTACTGTTTTCTGACACATTAGGTTCAAGCAGATAAATTGGAATAATTCATTAAGCAAATATTTTCTTTTCAGAAGTTCTCTTCAGATATAATTGTTAATGTCATTTCTGCCCCTAAGTGTTGATCTGTAGCATATACACAGGCCATTCATAACAGTAATTTGACACTCAAAGTTTAGCTGTTTTGACCACGAACATAAGTTACGAGAAATGTTCATGCTCAGTGATACACTGATTATCTTTTTTTAAGATTAGGCTCATTTTAAAACTCTGTGTGGAGTTATGAATGAGAATTTTGGGTTTTGTGAATATTCTTGCAATACTTAAAATTGGCTGGCTCCCTAAGTGTTCCTGCCAGTAAAGTAATTTGCTGGAATACTGTTGGAAAGCAAATACAGAAGGAGTGTGAATACAGTCAAAGAGAATTCATTTGCAAATCAAATGGATGGTGGAAGAGGAGTTGCATTCAATGAATTCAATAAAGACACTGTCACAATAAATACAAGAACATTTGGCAAGGATAACCTTTGCAAGACTTGCTATCTGTGTTCTGCAAAGGTATCCATATGTGTGAAGTTCCTATCTCCATGCAGGATTCTGTCTATTCCAACAGATGCAGAACTGGCCTACTGAACAGCTTGCAGAGCCAGATCACTAGACTAGCATTAACATTTAAAGCTGGAACTGAAATGGCTTTGCTGAAGTCACTATATAAATAAACTAGCCATTGTATATAGGAGCAGCTGAAGTTACGTAATGCTTTATTCCTGTTTTATTAAAAAAACAAACCAAGTACTACCATTATTGCCATGATGGTGTGGGAAAGAAATCCAAAAAAATTGTGACTTGTACATGAGTAAAAACTAGGCACAAGATATTTATATTTCCAGTCTCAGGAGAGCACAGAAAGATAGTCAGCACCATTAACAAAATCCAGGAAACTATTATTTTCTCCTAAGAATCATGAAGAAACTCAAAACCCACTCTGTTTACCTCATACCTCACAACAGTAGACAAGTCCATGCCCCCAGTTATGGTCACTTGCCTCAGGAAAAATTCCTTCTCCACAGAGATCACATCACTGCTCCCTGTCAGTAGCTGCTCACAGCTGAGCCATCCTAGCATATACTGGTGTTGTGCAAAAAAAATTGGATTCAATAAACTCATATTTCTGCAAAGGGCTGCTAAACTGTTTATGCTGGCAACACAATGCAGCAACTGGGGCAAGGAGCTTCCTCCTTATCCTGGCCTGTACTCCAGTGCTATCAAAACCCTGACAGGAGATCTTAGGATTCACCAAAACAATAAAAGTCCATTTCTGTTCTGTGGACTTTTGTAAGTCAAACCAGCAATGAAATAATACACCCACATTTCTCAGATCTTATCCCTGTCCTTCCTGGCTCTACTGTAATTGGCTAAACATGACAACTTGAGTTGTGACTTGACTTGTGATTTGTCAATTTGAGAACGTACATTTATTTTTTTAAAAATATAATTACATTCAATTTCAGTAGAAAAGTGTAAAAATAGAAGAATTTAAAATTGAAATCAAGCAAAACTATCCTTTGAAATGTTTGTACTGGCTAATATTTCTAATATGATTTCATTAGATTCCAGAATGAAAAAGTTTTAAAACTGTACATTTTTTTGCAGTCTGTTAATTTCTGATAGATTATAGTTGGTATCTGTAGAGACTCAGGAAAAACAAATTCATTGCAAAGCTTGCCTAATGCCTTTCTAATTACAAAAAAAAGAAAAAAAAAAAAAAAAAAGTAAGTCCAAGTTAAGCAATGGCACTTGTGTGGGGCCCAGCTTCCAGTTGAGTTCTAGAAGATAGCATAGCCTGTACTCCCTTCTTCAATGAGACTGCCCAAAGGAGGATTATGGTACACTTGGTCAGTACTGAACCAGGTTCCAGAGATGAAAGCACATCAACTAATCTGTTGAGCCATGAAGTTCACTGCTGTGCTGGTTTATAAAAATCCTATTAGCAGTGTGACTGAGGGGTCAAAAGATAAGATAGCAGACAGCTGGAAATGATGGATCAGACAAATATTTTAGACGAGAAAGGTATTTCTTAGACATGTTGTACTTAACCATGTATTATACAAGCAGGAAGTACTGGTGACTAAAGGGTAACAGATTCTTCTTCTATTGCTTCAGAATTTTAAGGTTTAAAGTGCTTCTGTGCTACCTAGTAGGCCATCTTATGTCTTAATGACTTAACAATGACTTAACAATGACTTAACATTCATTTTGTCTTCAGCAAAGACAAGAAATGCATATAGCATACATAATTAGCAAATTTGACGAGTAAGATTTCATGCATTTTGTACCTTTTAGTTCTTAAAACCTCTTATGTTTTCTGTTGTTTGCTGTCTTGAATTCCTCTCAGTATGTGCATTATTTCCCTGCTGTAGGTAAATGGCCTGGCTCAAAGTCCACTGAAATATCTAGAAAGAATCCCAATTATTCCACCAAGTTTTAAATGAACATCCCCTCAGAAATCAAAATGCCTGTAACTCAGTTTCTAAAGGAATAACACAAGCAGACTTTGAAATATCAGACATTACAAAAGCAGAAAAGTCTTGTTTCACGTATCATCCCACTGCTAAGAAAAATAAACTTGGGTGTTTCTTCCACAAGAGGGGACATGTACTCAGCTGGCACTTACAGTCAGTGCAGATTTGAGTCCGATCTACATTTGAACTCTGAAAGAACAAATAGCGCTTGCCCCTTGTGATCAATTGTGGAAAAAAATTTTAAAATTCAAATTCTGAAAAATAGGTTAATATTAATTGTTTAAAAAAATCTTGTTCTACAAAACATAGTGGTGTTTTAATATTTCAATCTATTTAATTCTTCATTTTTACAGAACACAAACTTGAAGGTCTAAATATGAGATAACTCAGTTGATGCTGAATTTCAAAACAGACACAAATCAATATCTAAAGTGTCTAATTTAAGAGAGTCAAACTACAGAAGTAATAACTGAAGTTGGCTAGATAAGGAGCCAAATGACTTGAGTAAGAAGAATTAATCTTACTTTATGTGAACACGAACAAACGCTGAATTCCTGTAAGACCAAGGCTCTGATGCTATCTGGGCTTTGCATTCCAAAATACTGGAAACACAGAAGGTCCACAGTGTGCTTTTGAAATGGAATGCTAAGAATAAGCAGTGAAACTGCAAAGCACAGAAGAAATAATTAAAAAGAATAGGTCAGAGAGCATTGCAGAAAAATTAAATGAACAAAATCCTAATGAACTGGATTTTGCAAAGGAAATTAAACAATAAAAATGAAAGGATTTTCTTTTTTCATTTTTAATGGAAAAAAGAACAAGGAATGGAGTAGTCTGAAAACCCAGCAGAGGTAACGATAATCTTGGTATGCTTAAATGCAGAGTAATTAAGAACATATAAAGACAGAACCAGAGGGAGCCACCTAAATTACTGAAATCAGTCCCCTTAGATCACAGAAAAGACAAGCAGTAAATACTTAGTTCAACATGTTGCACAGACCATACCCCTTGTAGTCAGTAATGCTTTGTGGCTACATACCTTTCTTCATACCTTATAACAAAGTTCAAATCAAGTTAAAAAACTAACACCTGAAATTACTACATGACATAGTTAAAAACAAAAAAAAAACAAACAAAAAACAAACAAACAAACAAAAAACCCTAAAAAAACCCCAAAAAAAGCAAGAGCATCCCTGAAGTATTATAGAACTGGGCAAAATCCCAGATAATCCTAGAAAATGTAGCCCATCTAGATAGGAAGAAAACACTGCTCCTATTCTAATCTCTGTGTGCTTTTATCAGTCTGACCTGACAAAACTTTCCTACCTGATTTCAAACACCTAAATCAATGTAACTCGAGATTTGAGTTTTACACACACCAGCCAGAAACTAGATAATGCACCTGGGTGCAAGAGGAGCACTGACATACTGCCAACATAGTACTGCTGGAGATATGGATTAAATACAAGAACTGAGAAGTTGATAGGAAGTTGCTAAAAAGGGAAATAGGTACATTGGATATTGAGGGTGGACAGAAGAAGGTCCTAAAAGATGGATCTTGGCTGACCTACACAGAAGAGTAAAAAATGAGCGTGCTCATGAAACCTACAGGTTTTTCAGATTCAGAAGTATTACCAGTAGTGATGCAACTTGTGGTGCCCATCCTGTCAGCCTGCTGTAGTCCAGTCCCACTCGGAGGTGTTGATCCCCTGACTGCCTCCAAGAACACGTGCAGTAGTTGGCCAGCCTGCTTTGAGGTAGGTTCTGCTCCGCACACGCAGCTTGGATGTGACTGCACCACATTTGACCGGAATAAGATTGTGGGTCTCTGCTTCCAAGTGCTCAGGGTTTCAGCACAAACCCTTTGACATGTTATTAAAAACACTGCATCAGTGAGGTGTAAGACACCCCTCTCCCTATTCCATGTGTTTTATACAGGAAAACTGTACAGTCGTTTTTTCCCCCACCTCAAGGCTATGGGCACCTCAACTGACCCATGCTCCATGTTACACACAGGAATGCAACCACTCTGCTTCAAGGTTAGTTTTAGAGAGGGGGACACAAGGCAGTTTACACCAATTTGCCCAGAGACCAAACTTACTGCACTGTGCAAAAGGCAAAAATACTAAAAAGAATTATAAGGTTTGGGAGTTTTTAAATTGAAATACAAGTGAGGAAAGTTTAATAGTGTATAATTTAAATTTTTTTTGTTAATTGTAAAAAACTTTGCTGGAGTTCAAGATTTAGGAGTTGAAATTTAATGTATATTAAAAACTGGAGATTAGTCCATTGCAAGATGAGTAAAACCTGCCCATGAGTGACACACTTGCAAGAAAGACCATTGCGACTTCAGGATAAACCAAGCAGGAAGAAATAACATCTTATTTGGATTTCAGGATTTAGTCTTGCAGAGCTCTTTTGCCAAAATATTTTTAAGTAAAGAGAATCACACATTTTTATTATTTCTATTTAAAACAGTAAAAAAAACCCTCACCCCCCCAAACAAACCCAACAAACTGCTGTACTTTGACCAACTCCAGAGGCAGTTACCATGCAAATCTCTATTAGTACTGACAACACATAATCAGCTTAGAATCATTAAATTGTTTGGGTTAGAAGGAGCTTTAAAGCTAATCTTGTTCCACCCCCTGCCATGGGCAGGGACACCTTCCACTGTCCCAGGTTGCTCCAACTCCCTTCAACCTGATCCTGAACACTTCCAGAGATGTGGCAGCCACAGCTACTCAACACAAATTGTGTCGGCGTCTCATCACTCTCATCATAAAAAAAGTTTTTCTCCTGCCCAATCAAAATGTAATGTGTCCTTTTGAATATTAGATAATAAGAGACTGTTCCATAAAGTAATGTAATATTCCTTTTCTTATGTGACCTGCTAAGAGTTTTCTACAAGATATAGCAATAAAAATTAGGATTTTTAGTGTCAGATATTATATGCTTCCACTTATTTCCTTTGTCTAGTAATCGTATCGCAGCAAATATGACTTCTTTCAGTCCCATAGAGATTGAAAAACTCAGATTAACTCTGCATACTCCAAGAACAATTTAATTATTTTTATTTGCAGGAAGTGACAAACCATGTTATTGATGCTGAAATCACTGAAGGACTGCACTTAGGAAATTAGGCTTTTTTCCTACCGTGGACAAAACCCACTGTTTTTTCAAACCATTAATTTAATATCCCTCCTTAAAGTGCTTTTAAAGAATTGTAGTGTTACCGTGCACATAAAGTCACTTGCCTGGAAAATGATTTCTATCTTTTAATAATTTCTCTCTTTTAGCGTTTTGCCATCAAAGGTAGAGAGAGTAACACTTAGTCCTTGCTATAAATGACTTCATATCACTTTGTGTGAGAAGCTCTGTTATATCAACCCCTCCAGAAATGTAAGAACTGCCTACTCCCAGTGCACGCCTGTTTCCTTACACTGTGCCACGTATCCTTAGAAATGCCCGTAGAAACATCTTATATGTATCACCACATATTTTTCAACACAAAGATGTTCTTGCCATTTTTGGTTTGTCCTCAGAAGCTGTCCTAGGTTCCATCTCCCCTCTCAACTCTATGGGGCTTAAAAGAAAGGATACAAAACTGAGTCCTTAGTTATGCGAGGTAATACATGCCCCATGTTTCCCTTCAAGCTGACAATGCACCTGGGACAATTTGATGCTGTTTCCAAACAAAAACAGACAAGACAAATTAGTATTAAAGAAATACTGTACCTCAGTCATAATTTCCTCATTGGCTGTGACTGCCTTAATTTGGGCAAAGGCATTTCTCAATAATCGGATCATAAGACTGCCTTTGGTAGAAAATCCTCTACAGAACACTGGATACTGATGCCATTCAGAAGGGGCCCAGCAAAGTCATCTGTCACCTGAAATACTCATTTGGGAAAACTTCTATGCTGGTAAAATCCTGAAACGTAGTGATATGAAACAGGAATGGTTTTTTCTCTTTAAATTACAAGTTTCAGTGAGTATAAAGGTCTAAATAGCATGGCAAGCTCGTGTGATGGAAAGTACAGCCAGTAGGTTTTTTGTAATGTGGTAGATGTGATTCTATACTGATGAATTCAGCTTATATTGCACTTAAAATAGGAGTGGTAGAAAACTTTTCCTGTTACCTCACAGTAAGTTGCTGTAAATCAGTATCAACTCTACTCCTTACACAGCATCACTGTGCTCTAGCAGTTGGAAACTGGACTTCATGTCAGCACAGACAGAAAGGCTATTAAAAAAGAGCTCCTTTTACCCAAATGGTCACCAGTTAGCAGCTGTGAGCCTGAGGGAGACATTTTCAAAACTACAGGAAAAAGCAACTTATTGGTTAGGGAAATGAGCAAATATTAGGAATCTGAAGGTACAGACAAAAATACAAACAGTTGCAGCAACTCCTTTTTTTTTTTTAGTACAGATGTCTTGTAAATATAGAGGACCAAAGTCAAATGATAAGTTTTGCCTAATATCTCCCACATGTGTTATTCATATAATGTACAGGACTGCTTCAAATGGGCTATAAGTTTATGCACATTCTGAAGAATATATATAAAAATACGTACACTTTCTGACACATGTGCATACACAGATCTTCTTCCTCCACTTTCATCTCCTTTCATCCATCTCTCTCATCACAGATGCACACACACCTCTGCTGAAATGAAATAATTCTCACTGCTTGAGTTGGCTACAGTCTTAAGTTCAAACTAGTGATTTTTTTTCTTCTGTGTTCACATCTATATTTTTTCTCTACAGGATTTAAAGCCTGAGAAGCATGAAAGATAGAGTGAAAATAAATTTGAATTCTATATTACAAAAAAATGTGAATATCAAAAGATTCTTTCACAGCTGTGTGACTGCTGGCATTTGTAAAGAGTCAAAGAATCCTGGAATATAAAAAGGCAGAAACACAGTTGGTTTTTCCATCAAGTGTATGGAGGAAAAGGAAAAGAAAAAACCTATAGGAACAGCAAGAAGGTCTAGGGGTGGGTGACAAGTAAAACCTATTTCCTTAATTTAAACAGTCATTTCTACAATCACTTGAGCAGGAGTATGATATGAAAGATTGACATATTCAGTTCTACTCTTTAAACTGTGGTTTGCATTTTACCAGCAACATAAGGAAGAAGATGAAAGATGTCCTTCCTTATTCCTTACTTAATTGAAGTATCTATTTAGAAGGACATTTAATAAAAGATACAATATTTGTGTAGTTATTATTTGCATTATCAGAGCATCTAAGATTTCTGGTGATAAACCAGAACCTTGCTGTGATAGTGATTCAGGTATTGAGAAATGACTTTGTGTGACTCTAAGCATGTTCCGTATTCTGCAATGCTAATGGGAGGAATGAGACAGGACTACTTCTTTAATCCCCCCAGTAAATTCCTGTCTGCTGTTCAAAAACTCTAGCAAAAAAGATCATCCATTGCTATAAAGTTTCTGGCTCAAGAGGAACAACTGCACACAAAGACTCAGTGAGGTGGTACTGCTCAGTTCGCCCTACTATCAACCTAATAATGTCTTGTAGTCTCTTAGGAATAAATGTTGAAATTAATATCAAACAATTTGGGGTGCAAAAGGAAAACTTTTTCACTATGTTCTTCTGAAACGTTTCAAAAGAGACAAAGTTCTTAGTGAAGTAGAAGGGAAACTACTCACAAAGGGCAATGCCTGTGCTCAGTTTTATAATTTCTCATTGTTTGATCCTTTTCCATTTCCTTACTTCTTCTAATCCTCAAGTCATCCTCACTTTTCATGGATTCACCAGCTCCCAGGCTGATACCAATTACAATAACTCATTGTGTCACTAAAGAAGTTCTGAGGTTTTCAACAAAACTTCAATTACTTAGATACAGCTTTACCATAAATTGTAAAAATTTTGTATCTCTCTGGTTTTAGAACCTGATCGCACCCATTAGAAAAACTCTCTTGGTTAATTCTATTTATTGTAACAGGTTCTTCTAGCCTGGCCAAGAATAACGGAGGTAAAATAAAAAGACTGTTTGGATGTCCTGTCACAAAGAGGAAGAAGATGCTTGTTGCTTTTAAGGAATTCATCCTGAATAGAGCTAAGCATTAGGTTTGTTCTGTGTTCTCACCAAGTAGGCATACAAAAACCTACAGACACTAAAAAGCACCTCAGTGATCTGGTTTGCATAGTATATGATTAGATGATCTAGAAGGTACCTTGCAACCCAAACCATTCTATTATTCTATGATTACAGTCCCTGTCTGTAAAAAACATCAACCAAAAACCAGAAACCCTAGAAATTTGGCATGTTGATAGCTAAAGAGCTGAATCTGTAAGATGCAAGCAATGATGCTTTATATGGCAGTTAATGAACTAAACTACAGAAAAAAATCATAAATACTGAAGTTTTTCTTAAGACTTTATTATATATTACAGGCACTGTTGGAGGAAGGGCTGTTCATCTGAAGTTTGCCAGAAACTTGTTATAACTGGTCACTAGTTGTTATTACTAAATTTCAGTACATTGGATATCACAATTTTTCATGAATAACTGATTTTTTTCTAATGTTTTCTATTTGTTGGCTCTTAAACTGACAAATATAAAAAGCCTGACAGATATGCACATAAGCAATTTTATTTTGGGGGAAAAACTGGAAAAAATGTAGTTATGGATGCACATGGTTCAGATCTTTTGATTTTGTCTTTAGGTTTGCTTCAGTCTTCTCTCTCAAAATGTTTCTAAGCCAGCAGAATATTGGTGGCTCACAAAAAACGTCTTTTTATTTTCTTGTGTACATGTCATATAAAAATGTATCATATGGAAAGAACATAGTTGCTAAAATATAAAGTTAAATGTCAATTGGAAGAGAGAGCATTTGATCTGCATCTTCTGTGGACAGCTTGCCCTTTGGATAAGCAGCTACTGTAATTATGAAAAACTGGAGGATGCTTTGCATAGACTTTGCTTTTTCCACATAGACCAGTATAACGTTTTCCAGCAGAGTAAGTTGTGTTTGTCCCTAAAACTGAACAGAATAAATGCAGTTGAACTACGGGGCAATAGTGTCAGTGGAGGCTGAGCTCACCTCTGGTGAAAGTGTCCTTTAAACTGTCACCTCAGTTTTGTGAATAACCTATTCCAAATATTAGATTTGTGTAATTAGAACTGTCGGGTTTTGGAAAAGATTTTAAGGAATTTTATTCAGAACTACAACAATTGCAGTAATGAAGCAATGAATATATACATAGGTGTCTGTTTACATTTATCATTATAATGGCAACATCCTGCCCATCACGTGGGAATCCAGCAATGCCCCCTTAAACCGGCATGGCCAGGAGCAAGAGCACCCATGTGAGCTACCACAGGTTTTGTTTTACTTCCACTGAGCTCTGTGTAGCACAGCTTGACAAGATGCAAACCCCAAAGCTAACTAGGCAATCTACAGGAAATAAATACATATCTCTAATGAGCTGAAAAAAGTCAGAGGCTGAGCTTTTGACAACAATTTGAGGAACATGTCCAGCTTTTGGAATCCCAACCTTCGACATGACACAGTCAAGTGATTTTGAATTCTTGAAATTATACTTGATAAAAATTGTAGGTGCTTTTCATATGAAAAATAAAATAGGATCACAAAAAAAAAAAGAGAGAAGTCTTTGCAGCACACCTTCAGAATTGTTGGTTTTTTTTTTCTTTTATATTCTATTCAGCTTTATGAAAGTGGCTACATCAAACTAAGCTCCTCTCAGAGGGCACATCATTTGAAGCCAGTAATGTCAGAAGAGAAGCTGCCTTTTTAGAAATGCTTGCATTTTAGCTAACTGCCTTTTTCCCCTTGACCAGTTCTAAGTGGTAAACTCTTCAAACTTCCATTCAGCTCTAGACAAAAAAATTATTCTTTTGTTTGCAAAGATCTTAGAAAACGTATAAAACAACACTGATACTTCCATCACAATGTGTTGTCCTCGGTAAGCCTTTAGAAGAGCATTAAAATACTGCCAAACTCTCATGGAGTTAATTTCTCTCCCTTATGTAGGTATCAGCTCAGGGCAGGAAATGTAAAGCTGATTTCTACTTCCCCTCCCATTCGAACTATGCTCCCAAGTGGGTGGGTAGGTGCCTGGTCAATTAAATACCCAGACGTGTTTCACACAGCAATGGGTATCTCAAGCTTAATAGCCTTCTTTGTGGGTTTTGATAAAAACAATCAATTTAAAACAGATTAGAAATGAAAAATGAACGTTTGAATAAACCAAGCAGTCATACCACTTCACAGCTATATGCAAACTCAAATACAAATAAATCCTGAAGATTCGTTTTGTCCACAGAAAAAAAAGCAGCTCCCAAACACTATTTATCAGCAATTCTGTGCTCAGTAAGCAGCTGGGGAGGGTTGCCTTCAGTGGCTCTGCTCTAAGTGTTTAGTACCCTTGTCAGCACTGCTGGTCTCAGACTGATCCTGCAGTCCTTGCAAGCCCTGCACTGCGAGCAAGAGAAGCACAAACATTGGTAGCTCAGACTCCCGAGTGCCTCATGGATAATGGACAGACTATCCAGGGAATGTTTCTGATTTTTATATTGTATACTAATCATATTTACTCACGCTTGAGAGCAACTGCAAGTAAAACAAAGATTGCTTTAACTCCAGGTTTTTAAGAGAAAATAAGTAGACCAAGGAGAATATTTATCTGTGTGCTGCAATGTTAGCTGTGTTTTATGACACAGCATTTCTATGGTAAAAGTACAGTGAGACTGTTAAAGCTTTTTTATTCCCATTTAATCCACACTGTATTGCATTTGTAACAAGCAGCAGTATTTTTGCCCCCACAAGGCTGACAGAGCTGCCTAGTAATTGTGCTATTCTAAAACTGAATAACTGACCTTTATTATTATCCCTTTAACTAAGGGATCCATTTCATACAAGTTCAGAAACAGCAATGCACTTATAACAGGAGATGAATTAGCCCTCTGTAATTTTTCCTATTGTCATTTTCCTTCTATTGGTTACAAACTATCTAACAAAAAGTTTATTACAAGGCATGAAATGATGAGCAGATTGCCCATCTAGTAACTGTTTATGTAACTTGTGAAACATTTATACCGAAGTCTTATCATTCTTCATTTTTCACATATTTTGATTTTGCTCTTTCACAATTACAGAAAAAAAAAATAAAGAACATGTCATGCTGTAAAGTTGGATTTCTTTTTTCTTTCTTTAAACTTTAGCGCCTTCTGACATTTTCAGGAAACTAGAATGTCAGTTAGACATAATCAGTAATTCATTTAAAGTAATTGCCTTTAAAATTGTCTTAGGTTTCTGTTGCGTCTTTCAGTTAAACATGAACTGTAAATACCATTAATATGGTGTTTCAAACTGAGATTCAAGCTAACCGCTTTGCAAATTCTGGCTGCTGCTCTGTTACATCTAAGGATCATGAAACTTGCCATCAAAATGCAACCACCTCTTGGTGAAACAGGGTAGCAATCAACAACAGATACCAAAAGGAAGAGTATTACTTAGACAAAACTGCAGGGAAGATTTCTGTAGGCAATGTGGCCTTGAAGACAGGTTTGGAACAAAATTAGTCTGACAAAACAGGTAACAGGAGAATGACTGTTTGGGGCTACATGCCAAGATGCCCTGAGGCAGGACCTTCAGGGAGCAGTGGACATGCAAGGCTAAAATAGGTTGTTGTGTTTTGCTGGTTTGTTTATAACATTTTAATGGATCCAAGGGAAAGAGCCTTGTGCAGCTGCAGCTTTATGTGGATAAAGAACTGCCTAAATTCTGATACTTTGTTTAAATTTTAAAAAATTAATAGGAAAAACTTTGAAGTGGTATCTAATTCTCCCTTGGAGTGTGACAAAACCACTTTGAGCGTGATGATGGTCAGAAGTCAAAGTACAAATGGATGGAGACGACCACAAGTGTCGTAACATTTAAAATGTCACCTTTTTTTTACCAAATGAATAATTTCCAAAAAAAATTCCTGAATTTAGAGGACAAGGCATATTCATAAGCCTTTCAGTCATATGCAGCTAAGTTGCCACTTGTATTTAAGCTATTATCAAGGCACTTAATTACTTTAAATCAAATTCAAATCTCTTTAGGAAGAATAGTACTGAATGTCAAACAAAACTGAACTGCACAACTTCAATGTTTAGTCCTCCAGTGACTGACATCTGAACATTTTAATTGCATAAATATTCCTCTATATCCAGTAACTCTTCTTAATACATGAAGTTTGGAATTGTGTGACTAATGCTGCCATTAGCTAGATTGAGGATTCCTGATTATTTGGATGGTACACAAATTGCTTCGCAGCAGTTCAGATGCAATGTTAATGCAGCGCGTGATCATTGAAATGCACAAGAGCAGCAAAATGCAAACGCAGACATTTGTTTTCCAGCCAATCTGATATAAGTGTAATTCATATCACTGTAATGAGGTCTGCTTACTTCCTGTCTTTTTTGAAGTCTCTACACCTTCTCAAGGGCAAAATTGTTTTCTAAATAAAGTCTGCCTGAATTCAGTCTCTTCTGTTGAAGTACTCCATCAGAGTGAACTAAAATAGCTCCTATTTACAGACCCTGTCCTCATAATATTTGCATGTTGTCTGGAAGCTTGTAGCCTTCTAAATCCATAAACATCTCACAAAGTCACACACCGATTTCTTAAAGATCAAGAAGTTTCTTAAAGTCAGAAAAAATATAAAATGCAATTACAAGCCAAGAAAAAAAAACCAAAGGTACTGTATGTGACTATGTATGTGATAGAATAACAGATTTTGTTACTATTTTAGCTTACCTAGCCACATCTGCATTGATAGCCACAGGAAGGCCAGCACTGAGCAGCTGGAATGCCTGCTGGTTAAAAATTAAACAGCAAGAAACACTCCCAACCTCCCTCACTAGCCCCCCAAAACCAACAAAAAACCAAACCAAACAAAAAAACCCCAAACACCAAGCATCTCATGCTGTCAAAACAAGAGTGCTCAATTCATGAAATAAAAGCAGTGAAAAGAAGCAAAAAGAAACCATTTCTCATATTCTGGGTCTCTTATTTGTAATGTTATCCATCCTAATAATGCTTTTACTGACAAGTGTTACTTAAGCTCATTGGGTGTCAACCACTGACATTTGGCTTAGGAAACTGGGTGTGCAGCATCCATAGTATTAAACAGCTGAATATTTTCTTTAATATGCTGTAGCTTTATCTGCAGCCCTCAAAGCTATCTGCTGGCTCTCTTTTTCCATCAGTAAATAGGTAACATGTGTGTGCTTACAGACCATTATGATGACTCAGGAAATTTTGGCTTTTGAAGGAAACTGTTCCTTATAAATCCTCCATTTTCACATGTCTGTTTTCACTCCATATTTACCAGATGTCACCACTTTACTTTTGTTCATGCATCACAAAACAGATTCAATGCTGTTCTTTTATGTAATCCTGGAACAGATATAAGGATGACAGGTAGAAAAATAATTTTAGTAATCCTTTCATTACCTACCTTCTTGTCACCTTAGAAAATGGTAGATGAATGTTCTGCCCCAGCTAAACAACCCTTTGGAAATCTTTGATCCCTGCTTCTAAGATATTGGTTTAATTGGTCCTATTTTTATTAAGCTGAATTAAGTCTCCTGCTCTTGAAATAGTGTGACACTGAAACAGTTGCCTTAATTTCATTTTTGCTGTCTGAAGACAACAGAAAAGCCCTTCCTGGAAGCACTGATTCACTTGTGATGGCAGGTGTAGCTGAAAACACAAAAAACCCCTTTCCACTAATTAGCACTCCAAATTCAACGTGTGCTGGATGTGCTAGGGGTAAACAAGAAAAACTATGCTCTACTTATCACTTTTTTTCCCCCCACAGGTATTTACTATATTAAATGTGAATGTGGCTTTTCACATTTAACATTAAAGGTGAAATGTAAAGGCAATACACAATACTGTCAAGCAGGCTCCCTCATTACAGTGGCAAGTGATCCTCTTTGGACATTCCCCAGACTGACCTAACATCCTCCGACTCCCAGTCAGACATATCCATTTCTCCATGAATCATTACAAAAAATGTTTTATTATTTCTTTTTGAAGGATCTTTTTTTGACCAGCATTTTCTTTGCATATCAAACATTCATTCCATCATAATCACTATTAATGAGAGGACCAGAAAAGAAGAACAGAGTTTGTTATCTTCTCACCACCAATTTCCTTAACAGAATCAGCAGGAAATTAGATCAAAGGCTGACATATCCAGCAGAAGATATCCATTTCCTGACCTTCCCTTTTGCCTCATTTGCAGAATTTGGGAAGTATTTCCTTTTCTTCTTTCCCCCTTTTTCACCTTGCTCTCTGCATCCCAGGCATTTCTGGTATCGAGAGCAGAGTGCTCCTCCATCCAGGTCTTGTCTTTCGACCCCCGCGGCAAAAACCTTCTTATAACTGCTCTGTGCTCTAAGGATTTCTTTACCATGATGTGCAGGTGGTTCAGAATACTTTTAGATGTACTCCACAGTAGTATAAATAATTTCACAGCACAGAGGCAAAATTGGGCTTTGCCCTATGAATACAGCCCCTCTCAAAGCCTTCTGCAGGTCTCCACACACATAAAAGTATTGGGAGTTAGGAGTGTATGAAGCTTCCTCTTAAACGAAATTGCCCTGTCAAGAACACGAACTGCATAGGATAAATTTTAACATATGAAATCTAGATTTTTTTTTTTAATGGAAGATTATTTAATCCCTATTAAATCCTAGAACAACAAACCAGGATAATGATAGTAAAAGCAAGCATAAAGGAACGGAGAAGGAATAAGGGTCTATATTCTATTCATTTGCTTTAAGATGGGCTATTTTGAGTAGGAGGAAGAACATTTCCAGGAAGATGGGTTTAGTTTGACAGTATATAAATAGCCCGAGCTGAGGATGTAACAATTGCTCTGCCTCTTCTAACACTGAGCAGGGCAGTAACTAGAACTGAGCTGACTATGGAACTGTAATATTTTGCAGCTTAGATTTCTTCAATAAGGCTAAGCCAGCTCAAAAGATTTCACTGTTGCTCTAACACACAAGCCTTTGATGTTTCCTCATCTTTACATCATAGAAGGAGCTCAAAGGGTTAATTAAAATTTAATGATATCGGCAGTACTTTGAAAAAGTTATGAACTTGGGTGAGATCAATCACTTTCTTGGACTGTCTGACTTCAAAGCAAACATTATGCAAAGGAAAAAAATTCTCTCATTCTGCATTGAATTCATAAGCAAGGATTTCCTCATTAGCGGTCTGTGCATGGAGGAGATTCCAAGTTCAAACTGGAAGAGGTGAGGTGCCAAAAAAAATGGTTAATCAGAATTTCATGCCTTTGATGCTAGTCACATGTTGAATGAATGCATCACTGCAAACCAGGGAACACTTGAACAGTCCCAAAATAGGAAGTCAGGGATTAAGGGATGAGCAATTTTTTTTTCCAAACTCACAACTTGTTTGCAGAGATTTAGCTAAAACCTCATTAGCTTGTTTATTCACTCTTAGTGACATTCAGCAAAATGTCAACTGAAATAACAAAAGTAAAGTTTTTAAAAATGTACACATCTCTGGTTTGCATTTGTATTTTTATTTGTTTACCATCTACATTTTATTTGAGCTGACAGCTTTCACTTTCTGCAGTCTTATTCTGACCTGAAGGTATAACTGGATTTTCCTAGACAAATACACTTCAGATGACAAAATTAGGAAATCCCCTATAAGAGATCCAAGTTTACCAGTGACTAGTTAGATTTATCATGAAGATTAAGAAAAATTTATTTTAATGCACTCAAGTGTCAACAGTCAATCACCGTCTCTGCTCAGAGAAGGCTGTGTGGGGAGCCTGATTAAGCACCAACCTTGTGCCTTCCTCTAATTTCAACACAAACCTACTGCGCAAAGGTGGAGATATGCTCTGTGGTATGATTCTTCCTGGAGATTGATTTTATCGTATATTTAATATTGTTCTCCATAAGCAATCACTGTGATGTAGTCAACACACCCATGTGGTCAAAGCTCTAGTTCTCAACGTAATTATACACTTACCATGAAACATTTATTGCCTCATTCAGTGCCTAAGATATATCTCCGTGTTTTTATCTTTTCATTGAATGGCTCCTGTTTGAAAATCCCATTTCTTTTTAAATGTCCTACTATCGACATAACTATTTAGGACCACCAGGTATGATGTTGGCAACACAGCACAAGGAACGAGTGAAACTGCTTTGTGCAGAAAATGCATTACTGGTGTACTCCTGAAAGGTTTAGTGAGAGTGACACCTATGAAATGCACAACCAACTTCGAAGACTTCTCCAGACTGCTGTGATCGAAGGGCTTGTGTCATTCACAGGAAAAAAACCATGGACATGGCATTCCCTGTTACAAGTGTACTGGTTCATCCATGCCCTCTCACGGTAAATGCTTGGTTTCCTTCCAGCTGCTCTTTGCTAACTATAAAGCTCCAACTTTTTTTTGGGGTTTTTTTTTGTGCCAGCAGACTTTTAATTCAATGCGATGGTGATTTGCCAAGTCACCCTGCACATCCATGTCTTCTGATTAATAACTGTCAATATTTATGTTCTCAGCATTTCAGGTGCCTTGTATAGGCTCACGCTGTGCTAATTTTGGTGGACTAGAGTTATTAAGTATTAAGATGATCCTTTCCATGGTATTATAACAAATATTTCAATAAAATGCTGGATTTTGGGTTTATGGATTTCAGCTGAATTAGCTCTGTGGTAAAGAGTTTCCATTTAAAGTGTATTCAACCTTTTTTTAGGGATACGGATGAAAAGGCAGCAGTAGTATTTAAAGAACTAAAGCAACAACAAATTAATTTTTTTTTTGGCACTAACTCTTTTTCCCTTCGCCCCTTTAATAGAGAGAAATTCTATAAAATCTATTTCTGCTTTTTAGGTGGAAGATAATAACAGCTGTCATATTTCAGGGGGAAAAAAAATTACCTAAAGATGAGGTAGAGCTGTCTTTCACTGATGTCAAACCCAGAAAAACAATACAACAAAGATGAGAAAAGGAACAAGACAGCAGCTCATACTTTCAGACCTGTCTCTCATTTCCTGACAAACCTGTTGGGCAAAGACAGACAGACCACTAGGTCGTGTCAGCTCCTTGAGAATGGCAAATCCAGACTTACCCAGGACTGTTTGTAACAGGGCTTCTAGCACTCCTGCCTGGTCAAAAGAGGGTATGGAAACAGTTTTGATCAGGTAAATCTGACTTTTTCTAAAAAAAGCCATTAGAGAGGATCCCAAGAAAGCAGATGTGTGAGATAGGACAGGAAAAGGAAGCTCATAGGAAGAGTGACCGAAGCCTCACACTCTCAGTGGTGCCTAGGGTCTATCTCGAGCTGGTGGAGGAGGACTATTCTCTTCTGAAAAATGCCAGGGAGTCTCTTTGGTAATCCAAGGGGTGTCACAAAACAGGTCTTAAAACCCCCTCAGTCCTTTCCAGCTGAAGTGGATGGGTGGCATAGCCCACATTCCTTTGGATGGGATCTCATATGTCTTTATACGTACATGTAAAATGAAATATTTTTATTTCAGAAAGTCAGGCTTTGATTTGATGGAGAGGTATGAAATAGAGAGTTCCCTTTCATACTTAACACCAGTCAAAATTGTGTATGCTTGGTGGTTTACATTATCTGGGGGAAAAAATTATTCACCTTATTCAGCTAAGCTATTTATAAGTGTCCAGATGTATAACCAGCAGTAATCATATTTTTCTTTTAACTCTATATACTTCTTTCTTGTCTAATGCTTTTCTTCATTGAGATGGCTAAGATACTGAGCAGTCATAATTAAGGAGAAATGAAATACTTTTTTTCCAAATTAAATGCAAATGTTTTTATTCCTTTACATTGACTTTCTTTAAATTTATTTATAAATTTCCAGAAGCCTTTTTTATCTTTAAATTTAACAAAATAATTAATATTAAAACTATATATTTTTCAATAAAGTTCAAAGTCACAGCATATAAATACACAGAATTGTAAAACTACTAAAATAGGCTAACCAAGGGAAGATCATGGGATTACTACTACATTTTGGTTTAGGTTTTTTTTTTTTTTCCATCTTAGTTACTGGGTTTCAAGTTAGGGATGTCTCTTTATTTAAACTTTCATGCTGTACCTCAGGCACTTCTTTTCTTTAATATCATATTTGTTCATGTGAATTATTTTTCAGGCCTAGTCTGCTAGAGTTATACCCTAGCCTAAAAATCACAGGTAATGCTGCCAGTGCTATCAAGTTCTCTAAGCAGTTCTAAGTAGATGGGTGCTCTGATTTCATTTAAGAAACTAAAATAAAACTTCAGCCTGATTTAGCTGTACTACAGTAAAATTTGAATAAAAGTGAAGGATTTACTGTGACACAAAAGTCTATTATCAATTGTTTGCAATAAAAGTATTTCCACGATTAGGTATAAGTAAATGAGGAGTCCAGAGAGTTCAAAATGACAATTAAATTATTTCCAGAAAAGCTACTCCCTACAACCATTTCTACTACTGATGATTACACTTGACTAATGTATCAGAGACAAACAAAGCACGTGTGTTTCCCTGACAGAGACAGAGTGCACTGGAGAGAGGGAAGATGCAGATTAGGATGGCTGAATACATGCACTGTCGAGGCTAACAAACCACCAGGCACAGCAATCCATAGCAGTGACCATGAGAAACTTCCAGAGGGAATCCCACACCGGAAAGTTCTATTACACCAGGAAAGAACTCAATAGTTAATGAAAATTAGCTCTGACATTTGGGAATTGAAAAGGAAGTCATGAGAGGAAGAGTTCAGTCAAGCTCTCAGACTGTGGGTCTTCTCAAAGACCCTGTGGAGCTGTGACAAACTTCTTTTACTCTTATAAAAGGATCTTATGTCTGAGAAGAGCCTGAGGAAAGTGTCAGGCAAAGAAACAAACCCTTTTTGATGACAGACGATCACCTATCTTAATAACAGCTTTTACTGTTCACTCCAAAGACTTTCAAGTTTTTTTTAAAAAAATATATAGCATTGCTAAATGCAATACAAAATGCCTTTGGCTGTTGTCACTGTATCTCTTTCTGTGCTTCATTTTTCCCATAAAACCTCTGTGCTGTAAGGGGGAAACCAGTTTTTAAAAAAAAATTCTTTTCTTTTCTCATCCTTCACAAAGAGGTATTGTAGGAAGACAAATGGGAGAATGAGAAAGGAGGAAGTGTACACTGTACCCTTTCCAAAGCACATTTATTCTGTTCTAGCATGTGTTTCATTGCCTCTCAAGGGTGCAGTTTATCTGCTTTTCTACTTCCAAGTAGATACAGTGCCTTTATACTCCCTGAACGTCTCCTATTACATCACCACCACTCTTGATACCAAAAGGATGACATGGATTCAAAATGTTCAAATGTTGCGGTTCTGTTAAACACTTATTAAGCCACAATGTTTTTAAAGATTCCAGGTTGGAGGCCTATATTCCCTTTGTATATCTTATTCTTAATAAGTCTGTTTAGTCTGTGGAGGGCATTAATTATTATTTCATCCTCTAGAAGTCAACAATGCTGAGGGGAAAAAAAAAAGAGAAAATAACCTGCCCTTGAAAATAACAGGATTACATTTTAGTGAGCTGCCATTTGTATTGGGAATGTTAATCATTTGGAGCTTTAACTTGGGGGGCTACTTTTGTGGTTGTTCTGTCTTCATGATAGTACATTCAAACAATTCTTCCACTTAATATTATGAGATAAAAGTGTGAGCAACAAGTGAGTTTCTATATCACTTTGTGGGAATATAGCTACCCTTTATACCCCATTGTAATCCCAAGCTTGTGCAAAATAATAAATTGTATTTAAACTGTCATGTGAGTTTAACATATAGGTGTTAAACTGCTACGTTTTGGTTATTATGCCATTCCTAACAGAGAATCTATCTCAGTTCTGTATGGATTAAAAAAAAGAGGCACAATATATTAGTAAGAGTTTAGCTCGAATTTCAAATGGCAGGAAAGCATGAAACACTTAAAGCACTGTGGTAGGTTGACCACTAATACAAGAAAAATACATAGTTAAAATTCAGTGCCTTTGGTAGTGTTGCTTTCTGCATCTTTAACTATAAAACTTAGTAATTTTATGTGTAATACCAATATAACTATTTCTGGGTTGATCCAAAACAGAAAAGTATAAAGAATTTTACATTTCTAGCTTTAAGACAGATATTCAATAAAGTGTTTTGACTACATCCTCGCACTGAAGTAATTGGAGTTGCTGTGTTGTTGTAGCTATGACGGTTTGAGTGCAGAAAGAATTGCAGAAATAAAGAACATCTTTCATTAGACAAAGTGATTTCATTGGAAAAACAGACACATTTATTCATAATACCCATTCTTCAGATCCTAAAGAAAAGCAAAATACGTGTTAGAAGAAGAATCAATCTAATTAATAACTTAAACACGAACACCTTTGGAGTCAAGAGGAGGGACAATGCCGATATCCATTCTTTCAGGAATAAAACCAACTTTTTTTTCAGCAAGTTATTTCTCAGGTGCTGGTTACACTCCCCTACGATTATCTGCACCCATTATATTTAAGGGTTCTCTCATGGTGGAGTTAAACACATTTTTTGGTTTCAAAAATTGCATCCTATATTATGTCTCAAATTTTCAGCTGCCTGCAGCTTAATAGAAAAGCTAGAGCTTCAATGCCTGGTCATAGAGGGAGAAAATTCATCAATAGTAAAGAGATTGTACTTCAGTCCCCATAATGCGAGTGTCAAGAACAAGCAGTGCATGGGGTTTTGAAAAGATCATTGCACAGATAGATAAAATTCTTTCTTTACAGATCACCAGGAGACCTAAGCATCGGTGAACCCAATTTTTGAAGCCTTCAGAGGGACTACACTGGTGAAGATACTACAGTGGAAGTACTTGGTAGTATAGCAGTAGGAGCATGCCATCCTGCCCACACACTCCTGGCTGGAATTATTCTTCTTCCATAAGGCACGCACAGTATCACCAAGTGAAATCATAGCTTCTGGATGAAATAAGCTCTCATGGGTAAAGCTCAGTTCTGTTACTGTGCTCAGTGATTCCTTTGCCAGCACAGCTACTACAAACTTCTCACTATACTTACCTGCCTTTTTAGTAGTTTAGACCTGGCCTGGGGTTCTGCTTTCACACGGAGTTATACACATATTCATTTGTGAAATTAGGATTTAAATAAACAGGACACGTGTGGAATACCTACTGCCTTTAAAATGACTTCAACATATGCTTAAGTGCTATGCTGATTTTTTCTATAACATCTGGACTTGGTCTCATCTAAAAGTGATATCAAAACCTCTTTGTCTTTTCTATCTGTGTATTTCCTTCAATATGCAAAATGTTTATGTTTCCCCAAACAAAAAAACCCAGCAAAACAGGAATAATTCATCCTGTATTGCCAGAATATTTTGACAGTCAAACCTCCAAAAATATAAATAAATGTTTCTAGATCTCATCTTCTCAAATAGCAAAAAATACAACCAGATCTTGGCCAAGATCACAATGATGAGTGAATGACACAGCTCTGTAATGAAACAACTTATATTTACTGGGCCTAAACCTTCCTAAACCTCTACCAACCTTCCTGGTCTAATGTTGTCTGAAGGTAGGTACAGACTTTCAGGATTCCAGGGGGATTCAGACTCCATTAAACATGATTTTGAAAACTGAATTTATCTAGCCATCTAAACCAACTTTTAATGTTCCACAGAAGCTGTGTGTGGTCCCAATATTCTAATGGCTTCTCTGGATGCATGTTAAAACTTGGACACCTTGATATGTCAATAGCTTTCTGGACTAAACAATAAAATAAATTGGAAGAGAAATCCCTGTTAGTTTGCCATGAATTATTTAAGCAGAACTCCTACTAGTGCACAAGGTCAGCAGGGGGATAGCACTTTCTCACAGTCCTGCTCTGTGCCATCTGCCAAGAACAGCTCTGTGTTGGTGCTGGGAGCAGATTGACAGAATGAGGTTAGCTGGGGCAGTCAATAAGACATAGCCAAAGCCAGAGCTTGGAATTCACACACATCCCAGTAACATTAATAACCTGTGTGAACAGGAGTGCATCCATGCTATTCTTCTGAACAGAATGCCTTAACAGCCTTGAGAAAAGGACAGCAAACACTGCTTTCCCAGTTGCACTTGTACAGCCATATGAAATGCAGAAGCATGATGAGGAGAAGCGTTTGGAAAAGCAGAGATATTCAAGAACTGTCTTTACCGGTAGATTTGTTCTTGCAAACCAAACCAAGAGAAAACTACAAATGTGCACTGAATACTGGGAGTTGAGTGGAATGTCTTTTCACCTACTCTATAGCAAAGGTGCAGCCAGAGCTCTGCAATAGAACCAGTAGAAAGAGAAGAACAAAGATTCAGAAGTGTCTATAACAGAAGCAAATCCAATTTTTGAACCTCTGTTTCATAAATAACAACAAGAATGCATAAACCACTCTATTCTGAATCTCACAAACCCAAGGATTCACTGCAATTTCTCTGTAGTTCAACATGCGAGATTATTCCCTGAAATATGTCTGGCCCTCAAAACACCTGTGCTAATGGCAGAAGCTTCTTTTGCTGCCTTTTCTTGTCACCCCAACATGGTAATGAGAATAGAAAGCGTGTAAAGCTGTGAAGGTTAGTGGGATTGCTGGTTTCCATCAGATACGCGACCTGGTAATGAATGACTGACAGGCTCTCTGAAGGGAAATGCATAACACAGGCAAGAACCTGCCCCTCAGATTGAAACTTGATGGCTGGTAAAAGACTTGTTAAGATTCACATCAGAATCAGGAATATCACTGCAACTGCTTCCATGACAACAAAATATAATGTCATAATGCATATTATGATTTCATGACAGGATGAAGCCTGTTTATCCAGGCAGCCTCCTCAGCACTGAACAGGATTGGAGAATAAGAGTTCATGTTAGGAACAAGTATACTAATGATAATTTTTAAAAATATATTTTTCTTTGATATATAGATGGGAAAAATAGGCTTATTAAGTGCAGCTTATTTCTATCTCAAGTATGATCAATACCTAGAGTAACAGTACCTCTATGCACCAGTTTCAAAACAGTTGGGTTCTTTGCTTCCATCAACTTTCTTGGGTCTTTCAACAGATTGTATTAATCATTAAATAGACTGTCTCTTTTTTCATGCACAATATGGCAGTGATTAAGGCTGGAAAATCATGAATGCTTCCATCTCACCTTTTATTTCTCTCTTCTATGAGAAGCATGCCCTGTTACCTCTGTTCCAGCACTGTGATTCCACTGGTTTACATACATACAACTATGTTTTGGACCATGGATCTGCATAGTATGCTACATTCCTATCCTGTCGACACTCCATGTATTAATATATAAACATCCCATTTTTCTTCGCCTGAACTGATAGAGTTTCTGTATTAAAGATACTGCTCAGATACACATATTGCTCATATAAATCCCATCAGTATTACACATAAGCCTACTGGAATCCCCATGTTAAATACTGATCCTTGGGGATGGTTTCTCTGGTAACCCGCACCTTCAGGTATCCTGCACAGATGGAAAGAAATCTCATCTCTTGTGTTCTGGTGGAGGGAATGAGGGAGAAACCAATGACCTGCACCAGGACTCAGCTGAAGCACTTGAGCAATAATCCAGCGGTCTTATGCAAGTACATACAACACAATTTTACTGTACAGCCTGATGGAAATACAACAAGGCTGGCAGTAAATAGCTGGAAAATTCCAGTGACTGACCAGTACAATCCTTACTGGTCTACTTAAATACCATCTCCATGACCAGGGTTTATCAGCTGCAGTGGGTGAATATTACAGGCCTGTAATGACTGGTATTGCTGCTACCCTGGCACGGCAACAAGCTGGAAAAATTGTTTCTACTCAAAGACGGTTCAGCAGCCCCCCATGCTGCTATACAACTATGCTCCAGTTATCAACCTAATCCAACAATAACAAAAGCAAAATAAATAATGGGTAAAAATATGTGAAATTAATTTCCCCATTCCTGCCAAGAACCACTTTTTTTTTTTTTTTTCCCCCAAGTGTGCCCAACCCGGGAATGAATAAAGGTCCTCACTGAAACAAACATCTAAATGGTCGTATTAAAGCAACCATGACAAGACAGTGATAAAGTCACTGCAGTTCTGCTTTAAATGATTTTCTAATGTCAGGAACATTATGGATTCTTTGTGAAAGAAACATATAAAACCTTAAGTCTTCTATTTTTCATATTTAGTTTAAGGATTTCACTTCAATCAGCTTTCTCTACTTCCTTTTTAGAACTATCTTTGGCTGAGTGGCTAAGACTGCCAGTGAATACATAACAGTAGTTAAGCAATAATTTTCCCCTAGGAGAAAATTACTTTTTGCATAGAATAAAAAGGAATTAAATTATTTGAGGCTCAAGAAATAAATTTCTCAACACAATGAATCTATTTCTTTATTATTTTTAGTGCAGAGAAATGCTTTTTTCCAAATTATGTGTGTAATATAATAAAGACTGCATGCATAATTTTTAACCTTTCTGAAATAACTATGTAAAAATTATAAAAACAGTCACAAGAACAATGTTCATGATATGCATGGCCTAATTACATACTGAGAACATTTGTTCAGATTTTTTTTACAGTCTGAAATTCACCTTTTCTGTTTTCAGAAGCCATAGAAATAGCACAGCACACTTTCCAGAATAATGCAGCTGTCATAATAGGAATATGCAAATCATGATTATTTAAGATGAACTTGATCTTTTTCTCAAAGAGACTTTTATCAAATGTGACTCATATAGAAAGGTCTTATTAGAATATAAGAAATATTATTCCCTCTTTTGACATGTTACTCTCAAAATAATGCTACTGAATCAGACAACGATTACCTTACTTGTACCCAGAAGCAGTTTATTCCTACTAAGTCCTACACTTAGCTACAATTGCTTTCATATTTGCCAAAGGAAAATGCTAAAATATTAATAATCCAGTAACCTATTCCATGACAGTGAGTCACTGGTTTGAACTTTCATTTCAGTCACACATACACGAGGAGCTAAACTTTAATATAAGCACAGAAATGGGAGTAGATATATTATAAAGGTTGTAATATCAGGTCTTAATATTTCCTGCTACCATGAAATAACCAGTAGCGCCAGCCACGACAGACTTTAGCAGTACAAAAAAAGAGGCATATGTGTTTCTATATGTGCACTTCTATTTTGTTGTGTTCCATTTATGAAAGAAAAGTTAACAACAAAGAAAATGCTGGCTGGAATGGCTAAGAGCAACAATTCCAGTTTAGAGTTTCTTGGTATTTTTATGCAGGAGTTCCTTTTTCTTTCAAGCAACTGAGGAAATATTTGTAAACGTCGTAACTGAAAATGTGGTAAATGTTGCTCATTACATCAAACTCCCTCATAACTGCCATGGGGACACACACCTCAGCGGTAAAACTGGCCATATTACAGAAGATTTAGATAAATGCTCATGCACCGGAGCAAACACTGTTTAAAAGGACACACCTAATAGTGTTTTTATCAATCCTGACGACAGATGAGTTTTACACATATAAGGCTCCAACATCTAAGCACAAGCTCAGCTTTCAAGGGAGT
The DNA here is from genome assembly GCA_013398855.1 of Mohoua ochrocephala. Classification (NCBI taxonomy): domain Eukaryota; kingdom Metazoa; phylum Chordata; class Aves; order Passeriformes; family Acanthizidae; genus Mohoua; species Mohoua ochrocephala. The sequence goes on along the minus strand of VZTA01006685.1, from coordinate 189,132 downwards.
TGAACAGAGACAAAAGCAACCCTTTTTTGTATGTTTTATTTTGAGGAGCTGAGCACCACACTCTGGGCATAATTTTCATTTTTATGAGGAGTTTTCATTACATAAGGAGAATAAAAAACTCATACCTGGATTCACTATCAAGCCTGAAAGAAATAAATAAACCACTGTTTTCAATTCATGCTAGTCACCACACTTGAAGAGAAAGCTCTTATAAATTAAAAAACAAAATATTTTTTTCCTATCATGTGAATTAAACAATTGCACACGTTGCTCTTTAATGTCCGGTTCAATCCAAATGTATATTTTTAGAATGAAGTAAAAACCACAACAATTTAANTTTTTTTTTTTTTTTTTTTTTTTTTTTTCTTTAATACCCAATAACACTAAAACTCAGTAAAATACTCTAAACAAGTACCAGGAAATATTTACTCAAATGCAAGCTCCCAATTTGCTTTGGTGTTTTTTAAAGCTCTATTTCTTTTCACATAAAATTAGTGGGTTTGTGTTTTTTGATTTTTTTTTTTTCCCCAAATACAAGTATCTTACTGGAAAGAAAACACTTATGAAAATTACCAAAAATATGTTTTAATTTAAAGGTTTGAGTAGGAATTGGTAGGGAGCCATCTTGACACTGACTGCCAGCCTCACTGATGTATTTAAATCCTGTTCCTGTTTACAGTCACCTGCTCTGAGCACAAAATGTAGGAGACACAGGCAGATAGCAAGTGACAGGTATGGAATACTGAAAGAAGTCATTTGATTGAATTCAATTTGGAAATTGATTGAAATTCATTTGCATATGAAATATGCTTTGCAATTTATTTAGCTGAGATTGTTTGCAGAGTTCAGTTTCCATCCTGTGCAGCTGAGGCTGGGGGTTACCTAAGGGACAAGGCAGAGCTGGGGAGGGGCCCTGTCAGGAGGTACCACCCTGCTGGCCTGGTGACCCACTGTGACCCTTCATTCCAGCCCTCCCATTGTCCCATGAAGGCTCCTGCTCTGCGAGGGAGCTTCTCCTCCCGCTTTTGTAATGGCTTAAATGGTCTCAAAACTGCGAAATGCTCAGCTGAGAGAACCCAGATTTTCTGTCAGACAAAACTCTCCTGTATTCACCAGATCTTTGATAGCTTAAACAGAGTAAAAAAAAATACCCTAAATGGGTAGGAACAACGAAACACAACAATCAAGTTTTTCTGTCCGGCTTCTCTTACTGGAATTGCTCCATCCATGGTGATAGCCAAACCCAAACCAGCAGAGAAATACACAGAGCTTGGTGTGGGAAGGCCCAGAGCCAAGTGCATTCAGTCTGTGCTTTTGTTCTGGGCTATGTTCCCCCTGTATTAATCTCGGATTTACATCAGCACCGTGAAAAGGTCACTTTATGGCATGACCTGAAAAGAAGTTTTTATTACCAGTGTAAACCCAAGCTAACCAGCAAATGCCTCTTCTTAAAATTCTACTATTCCATTCATTCATTCTCCAATTACTTATTAATTTAGCTGATGATTTCCTGTGGCTAATCTTAGAGACCTAAGTCTGCTTCTGTCTTCATCCTTCAAAGAAGAATTTAAACCTCTCTAATGTAATTCAGAAGTTCAGATTCACTTTCGCATATCCCCCTATCTTTTCTGCTTCAAGTTCATGTCCTGTATTTAAATTAACAATGATACAAAGAAGAATATTTCCTTGTATAATTTAAATTATAAGACTGAAGACTTAAAAAAGAAAGAGGAAAGACACTGCTATTTAACTGTTTTCTTAGGCAATAACAGCTGTCTGTTATAAGTAGAAGGTTCTTTGCATTAAATCTTTTGCCATTTTTCTGGGAGTAGTTGCATGTCCGTAACATTAAAAAAACCCCAAACAAATGCCAAGCTGTACATGTTCCGACAGAGAGCAATTCTGATTCAAGATTGCTTAAATTCATCATTGTTTTTCTCTAAGCACAAGAAATCTTAAATGGTATAAAGAGCTGTTCTATACCACCAGACATGAATTTTTTGAATTGAATTAAACCCACTTCACTAATTTCAATATCAATGAATTGGGATATCTCCTACGGTAAAGAGAGTCGAACAAGAGATACAGAATAAACTCACATATCCTTGCAACAATTATGATAATAAATTCATCTTGGCAGATAGGATGACTTTTTCCAAAGGATAATTGTCCCTTCCTGGTTGCCAAGATACAGAATTTTCACTCAGAGCATATCTTGAAAATTGGGAGCATTTGAATTTTTACAGTAATTTTAAGGTGGTCAAAGGGTAATGGTGAGTAGCTAAACAAAAAACATTTTGTTGAACACAGCACAGGACCTGAACCATCCGGGAGATATCATGCAATCTCCTGTGAATTCCGCTTATTGAATTAATAGAATTGTACAAGCATCTAAATCTCACTCATTCCACAATCCTTTCACCATATATTTCAATGTGATTGTCAAGGTTTGCAACAAAGGCAGAAGAAAAAAAAAAAAAAAAAGGATGTCTACCTCTAAAATACTGTGCATTTTTAATGGTGGGATACAAGTCTGACACTTACCAAAAAACAGCCTTCTTAAAGAAATCAACTAAATTAAATCCCCAATTTCAAAACCTTTGCAATAAATAAGAACTGTGAAGAAATACTTCAGCTAAGCCTTTTCTCCATTAAAGCTCCTAGTCTGGATTTTAGTGAGCAGCCTTGATACAGTGATTTCACTGCTGAGTTATAGCACCACTGGGAGACCATGCTGAGGCTGGAGAATAGGGGGCATCAGGAAAAGGCTGGAATAGCCTATTCCCTCCCAACCATACACTAGAAATATCTTCTATTAACTCCCATTCACATTTCATTTTATCAAGCAAACTACCTCCAGACTAAATAGTTGCTTTGACATCTGTACATCTGCAATGCAATGTGTTAACACTTAAAAAAAAGTCATTTGTGACCACCTAATCCACTTTCCTTAATCCACTTAGAGTTCCGGTAGGGCAAAAATTTGATCAATTTGCTGTGACTTGAAGAGGTACACGATGCTATGTGCTGTGTCCCTGCACTTGCACATGACAAACTGATGATTCTAGATGGCACCGAGAATGAAATAATGCTGAGAATAAGCCAAAATTTTTCAATAGATTATTTTTGCATGAAATCTGCATTATTGGAACAAATTTTTTCAGGAATATAGTGTTGATGCAGCAGGAAAAAAAATCCATTTTACTACATTATATTAAATCAGTAGTTTTAAACAGAGAATAGCATTTATACATATCAGTAGCAATATGTACTGTATTGCTTGTTTTAATATAGAAGTCTAACTTGTTTTGACATTACCAAATCTCTGAAATCAGATTACAGAATACCAAGTGAAAAGAACTTGACTAGTTGTTCTATTACATATGACTTTTATGTTAAACAATCTTCAGAAAACCTGCATCAAGTGTTTGGTACATTTCTGAGTGATAAAAGGAGAATTTCTAACCTGTGTGTACAGTTAAACATATTTTAGTCCCTCACTTGCACATAAACAGCCTGAGCTGACATTTACATTTTGCTTCTTGACTGCCCTGCCTTGGTTTTAGTTAAAACCCCCCAGAGCTGGCTGGGACAAAAGTCACAGCAATACGAGGGAACTTTGCAAACCGAGACCGGGTAAACACCAGGCTGCTGATTGTTTCCTTTTCTGTGATGTTCTGCCATTAGAGGATGCTGAAGTAGCAGGTTGTTTTGAAATGTTTTTATAGAATACAATTAACATATTAAAGATATACCTTTTAAACCTATGGCTATTGATGGTGCTCTAACCTCAATGTAGAGTTATTTCTTCCACGCTCTCTTTCCCATATTTTTCCACACACAACTGCCATGAGATTGAATACTATTTTCTTATTTTTACAACTCTGGAGGACATTATAAGGATAATGGTCAAGTATGGGCTGAATTGCCTTTAAGGCCGTATTTTAGTGCATTCGCTAAAAGGAGTGGTTAGTAACAGCTGTAAGCAGACACTCCTGTTGCAGACAGAACTGTGTATAAAACACTTGGTTTCTCACACAGGCTCACAAAAAGGAAAGTCTGCTGAGTTTGCTATATGAAGGACCCATTAGCTATATCCTTACTAAAAGAATAATTTTGGACGCAGAGTGATTAAAAGTTCTGAATAAAAAAAAAAAAATACATACAGTTGAGTTTTAATCATGGCATACCACAACTTTAAAACAGATTTTCCAGTTTATTCAGATTCATATTATTTGGTGCCGCTCCACAAGAACAAGGGCTGTCATCCCCTATACATAGAGTCGTATGTGATAGAGTTCATCTGGCATATACTCAAACTCATGAATGGATGAAGCACATCCAATTAACGCTGAAGTTTCTTTGAACTTCACACTGTCAGGAGAGCAGGAGTGTCTTATGCCAATTACTGCAGTGGATGGGACTGGAGGACTTCCCCCCTCGTACTATTCTAGTGAAGACAGAACCTTTATACTTTCACAGGAATTAGACTCACAGTGCTTAAAGACGAGGAGTACTCTTCCCAATCAGCAATTCAGCCCCTTGCTGCTGCAGAGACATACACCTTATCAACACTTACATAAACATGTTTTACTCCATTTTAAGTGTTATCTGCTATGCCAGTCACAGACGCTGCTACACATTTTAATACCATCTATAGTTACAACTCCTGATTTCCAACAGAAATTTTCAAGGGGGACTTTTAATAATGCTGTGAGAATGATATCCTTTAACATGAACAGCTCATCGCATCTACCAATTTTTATTTAGTTCTCACAGCAATGCAGCCTTACTGGGCTGGACTCCCTATAAGGGCTTTACAGGCACTTTGTGCATCTGCCTCCTTATGCAGGCAGTCCAAAGCTTTCATCTTTGTTCTTTGACTGCTGGAAGGTCTTTCCCTGACTTGGTACATATTTGAACCATAAAGTTCCAGTTTCATAAGGTTAGAGGCCACCATGTCAAGCAGCACTGGAAGGTGGGGGAAAGAATTTGCCATGTGGCACTGGCCAGACTATATGTGACAAGATTATATGTTATTTTCTGCATGAAAATAACACCGCAGGCCAAAGCCCCCAGTTCTTCAACCCCTGTGATATTTTCCAAAGCAATATCAGAAAGTGTTCAGCCTTTAACGGGGAAGAAACTGCCAGGAGTAGTAAACAGAAAAACAGACAGAGAAGCAGAGAAACACAGAGGAGTTGGAAAATGTACAGATGAAGGAAACAAAAACCAGCAAAAGCCGTCGTGACTGCCTGACAGTTCACTCCAGCCAATAATCAGTGGCTCCCAAATCCCACATTGGTTAGGTCATGGGAAGGTAAAAGCTTGCTAGGTGCTATGTTATGCAGATGTGGTAATTCAACAATCAGCACTTCATTTTTAGATAATATTGGGTTTGTATGTTCTTTAAATCGGGAAGATTTCTAGAAGGATTTTTTGGTATTATTTCTAATACCTACTTTAACACTTCTGTTCCACAGCAACAAACATTAGCTGAATGTCATAAATATGGGGTTTTCATTTGGTAGGTTGGGTTTTTTAAATGTCAACAAGGGCTTGTCTGAATTTAAGATTGAATCGAACACCATTCACGTTCTCAAGTGTGAAATAACAGCAATATTTGAAACACCTGTAGGTTTTTTGACTGACACCACTGTGCTAATACCACTGTCTTTGTCATGCACCCTACAGACTCTCAAATCCTATATACAAGTCCACAGCATTCATCACTGATGACTCAACTGCTCTTTGCCCAGCAACGTGCCACATTAACCAAGCCTTTCACAGCGTAGATCCTTGACCTTTTCTGTCACTAGAACAACTGAAAAACCCAAATATTTGAAATCCCTTTTGCTATTTTTCTTATAAGGAGCTACAATACCTAGATCTCAGCTTTATGCATCGCTTTTTACAAAGCCTTTCATCATGTATGATATCTTGTTACCTTAGATGTTGAATCTTCAGTGGGAGCTAATCTGCGGATGAGCTTTTTACAAGCCCCCTACTGCGGAAGTCAAATCAAAGTACTCTTATGAATATTCATGAGCAAAACAATGGTTATTTACTGTGCTGGGCGGCCCTGGAAGCCAGTCCAAATGGTTTTGATTTTGTGATTGAGATTCTTAATGGTCGTAATTATCCGTTGCAGCCATGCAGTACCGAACATGACGGGTAATGGAGATACTTAACCCCCCTCAAAAACCAACAAAAAAAAAGCAATCCTGAAGATTCTAATGCTCATGTTGTAGTTCCTACAGGGCAATTAGCCCCTACTAATGATGTTTATATTTATATGCAAATGTATAAAAAAGAATCTTAACAGATACTTCATATTTATGCTCCTGGGATCTGACTATCCCATCTGTCTGCAGAAAATATTTCCCATTAGCTGTGTGTTGCTGATTTGGCAATAAAAACTATTTAATATCTAGTAATTTATTTTTGATTTTATATTTTTCCATTTCTTTCAGCTCTATCATAAAAAACCTCTGCTTAAGAACACAAGAGCTACATACTGTAACCGCAAAGATTTGAGTTACACTTTCAACAAGCAACGAGGCTTGTATTTTGGTTTGAGTTTTAACAATTTTTTTTTTTTTTCCTCATTTACCACTACTCTTGAACTCGAAAATAATCTGGTAGCCTAAACAAACCTTTCTGAGCCAGACCTTTCCTAGCCGCTCACTACAAGTCAATGTTCACTTTCTAGTGCTCTCTATTACATGCAAGCAAGAGTTACAGCAAAGCCAGCAACGCCTATGTACAATACATCTTTTTAAATGAGGTAGCAGTTATTCTTCTGTCATTGAGAGCTGGTCTTCTGAGACCAACTTTCTGAATATGATGTAATGCAAACACGTTATATAAGGGCAAGTATTTTATTTAGCTTTGCACTAATCAGTCACCTAAGGCTCCTAGAAATCAAGGAAAGACATCCTTAAAAAGGAGTGATCTGGTTGTTTTACATTATAATGATAAAAGATATTAAAATTCGTAGAGGTGCACATGCACAAGTTACAGAGAGAAATCTGCCAGGAATTAAATATGTAAATTAGGAGCCTGAGCCCAACATAAAAATTTGGCTGATCAATGCTTTGAAAGCGTTTGATGAAATTTATTCCGGACAATAATCATAGGAGCATAATCTACAGATAATTTCAGGTCAACTTTTTTTTTTTCCTGGCAATACCCACACGTAAAGTAATTGACCTACTAATTTCAAGGAGTTTTCCACTAACTTCAGAGACCTCCTGCATACCACAGCTTCCATAATCAGTTTGTGCTATTAAATCAACATAGTCTATATGTTGCATCTCTAATGACATTCATTGTGCGAGACACTTGAAGCAGGCAAAGCTGAGTCTGAGCCTTCCTCCTATTCCTGCCTAACCTCCCCTACCACAACATAACCCACATACTTCTTTTCTTGTTGAGCTGATTTTCTTTTGATTCACTCATATTTGAAGACAACATTAGAGACCAGCTGCCAGAATTCCTAAATAATGATAACAGCAGTACTATGAAATAGAGAGAAGGGTGTCTCAGCTATGGTTTAGCTACACTGCAATGGAACTGTCATGTTTTTCTGTTATAAATTCTTTATATACATGTCTGCTAATCACTAGGAGATGATTTGTTTCTATTTATTATCCTGACTTTAGGAGCTTAGGAAAAGCACTTGCCTTGCAGGTCTCTCATCCAATATCTGAACAATCAGAATGCATGACTAATTCTCATTAAGCTCAATGGCTTTAGCTGCAATTCCCCCACCTGTTCCCAAGTTTGAGATATTTATTAACTCTTCCAGCACAAGAGTACTTGTTTACCTTTTCTGTATTTTAAATGCTAAGCTGTAACATGTCAGACTGTTCAAATGTCATTGTCTGCCTCTTTCCCCCCCTGCTCCCTGTCCATTGTTCCCCTCATATAGTAGAAGACAAAAAAAAACAAAAAAAGAAAGAAATATTCAAGCAGAAAGATCTTGCATATGAATGTGTCCTCTTTCAGAGAAGCCATGGTCTAATTTTCCCAATCAGACTTCTTAAAGATTTCACCTTCACCCTGAATATAGCTGTGACAAGTCAGTCAAGGTCCAGCGATTCCAATTAGAGAGGTTTTCTCACGAAGGTAAAGCATATTGCATTTTCTGACAATACTGTATTACAGCAAAATTATTGTGAAAGGGTTTATCTTTAAAGAGGGCAGTAGTAGCTACAATCACCTTATTCAGTGACTTAAAATTGTGACATAAAGTAATGGATAGCACAAAACATCTGCCAAGCACAATCTTTTTCTCCTATCAGTGTTCCACAAAGCAGAACAATCACTTTCATGTGGTTTTACTCTTAAAAAAGAAGAAAGTGGTAAATGGTGACACAGCTTCAGTAACAATTAGAATAATAGTTTCCAATACTGTTTGCAGTCCTAGTTTGCAGTTTTACCTTTTATTAAGACAAAAGATCAAATTTCATTCAATAATGAAACTATTAATTGATAAAATACTGACCATACATGGTAAGAGATTGCTAGAACTGGAAAGGAAAATTCAAATAGGATTATATTTCATAACTGGAGAGGAAAGATTAAGGAAACACAACCATGTTCAGCATTCAGTTCCTTTACAGTACCATCTGCAGGCACAGGGTAACTTTCAAATGTCAGGGTGATTAAAGGTACAGCAGCTTTAAATTACAGAACACAGTTTACACTGTGCCCAGTCATATGAGTATCAGATTGTTAATAACTGGGGAGGTGGGCAGAAAATGAATCAGTTCTAAGTCTGTGAAAGTTCTTAAAAAGTAAGAAATTCACACCACTTGACCTTAGGTGCAGAGTCCAGGTCTACATCATTGTCTCAAATGAGAAGTGATACTCCTTTAGAAAATAGACTCAATGTCACACACTACTTAAAGCTTAGCCCAGTTAGAAAATGTTATGGTGTTCCAGTCCGGTAACAGAAAATGTACTGAATTCACTGGTATGAGTAGTGTTTTGCTTACATTGAATTTAGAGGTAGATCAAGATTTTCAATTATGTCAGTGTGGCAGTGAGCTGGGAGTGGGGAGGTAAAAAAGAGATCAAAGACCATGGTTTGGTCCAAAGAAAGCCCCTTTGCAGGAGGAAGCCTGGCCCATCCACTCTTATGCATATTCATGTACCCCTGCAACATGTAACCAAACCCTCATTCCTGCCCCTCTCTCCCCATTGGCTATGTTGTAACCCCCGCCCTTCTCTCCCTCTCTCCCTATTGGCTGTTCTGTATCACCCCGCCCCTTTGGGACCCCCTCATAACCCCCAGCCAAACGGAAGTCGTCCTCTCGGTTCCTGGGTCCCCGTGTGGACTCTTTCTCTCCCTGGGGGGGTCCACATAGTAAAATCTATGGTCGGCCAGTCCAAGAGCCACCTCTCCACCTCTGGGGTGCCGGAGCCATCATGCGCAGGGAGGAGCAGGCCATAGCAGCCATGGGTTGGGGACAGCTGGCTTAGCAGGGGTCTGGCCCCGCCTGGGACCCCGCAGAGACGGGGTTCTGTGGAACACGCAGCAGCTGTCCCACCCAGCACCAGAACCTGCGAGGCGCGTTTTAAACATGTCAGGGTATGATTATCTGCATAAGCAGATATGCATATTATACACTGTTTTGTCTATTGCAAAATAGGCAGAAAGTATTATTCTCTTAGGCTTTTAGTTCCTGCATTTTCTTTACAAGCCTTTCTTTTTTTTAAGTAAGCCAAATAGAGTAAAAATAAGGAGGCAAAAAATCTATGACTAACATTCACAAATTGAAACTAAAAATCCCAGAAATTTCTGGTTTTTGTTATTATATGTGCTACAAGTGTCACATCTTAGCAATTCTTCAAAGCTTGTCAGCCTTATAGCCTCTATTTCGAGTGGTACTGTATATAATTTGCTCACACATTTTTTAAAAAGAAATACATGTCATAACACATTTTTTCTCTTATTAACATGCTACCATTCACTGCTTTCTTTAAGCAATATGCTGGGAGCTAAAGGTGATCTTCTGAAGCCTGTGGATAAGGTGTGGTTATTGCAATTGAGTAATTGGAAGAGTATAAACAGATGTGAGGAGAGGAAATGAAATATTTTAATTAACACAGAAGAAATGTACTGTTGAATTTGAGATAGAAGTTTACCTGAAGATTATCTAAGTTTGCTGTATCTGGATTAGGGGTATTTTCCTTGTCTTTTCAGTCTATATATCATATCATTTACCACAGCATATTAAATTACACCAGACCTAAAGTAAAGATTATTCTTTGAGGTAATTTTCCTGTGTATGATGAATACGTCACAATTGTTTTCTAATAGGAATAATTGTGTGCCTAGCGTACAATTTCTGGAGATACTACTTATTTATTACTTCGTTTTAAGTGCTCAGATGCGCATGGTGTGACAGGTTAAGGAATCTTTTTTTCTGGTAGGCAGCAGCATTCACTTGCTTTTCAATAATGCTTTCTGAGGAAGCAAAGCTTTAAAGCCTTAAAAGCTGCCTTTTCTTCAATTTCTCTTCTGTACTAAAAGGGACAACTTTGGCAATGTATAATAGTGGTATTAAATTTGAGAAGGAGTAGGTAATGCTGGCTCAATTGATTTATAGTTGTAGAGCTGCTATTCTGTTCACTCATAACTAATAAAATGCACAACTTCGCCACTTAAAATATCTGCATATGTAGTCAGGACAGCTCTCCTCCCAGCACAAAACATTTGAAAGCATCAGACTCAAGATGAAAACTCACATCTTCCAGCTTCATAGTCAGGAACTACTCCCTGAGTCACAGTGTTTCCCAAATAAATCACTCAGATCTTTGTTCCTATTTACTCACAAAGGGAAGGAAAAAACCCAGTCTGTCTTGGCTTTGTAGTCACATAGTGCTTTTCCATATGTAGGCCTCAAAGCACTTTACAAGGGTGGTTAAGCTTTATTAGCTGGATTTTACAGTTGGTCTAGCTATGTAAAGAGATTCTAAGCAATTTCCACAAGGCAATGTCATCTACTGGATTAAACATGTGTCATGTAACTCAGAGTCCTGTTCCCAGCGCTCTACCAGACTTCCCACACAACCCTTTGTAATTTAATTTTGCTTCTTTTCTTTCACCTTGAAAACTGACTAATCCATGCCTCTTCTAGAGAAACAGAAGATATTGGTAAGAGAAAAGCTTCAGTCTGATTTGAGGGTTTCATCTCTTTCAAGAAAAGACAGGATGACACAAAATAATAGAAGCACTGTTTTCTCACTATGATTCCTGTACTTCAGATTTACTGAGAAAATTGCTTAGGACTTTATTACAATTATTATAAACTATTCCACGAAACAATGTTAAAATATAACATTGGTTATATACAACTGGATATACTTCAAGTCTTTTAATTTGTGATGTGATCCAACAATTCAAGAGCTTCATAGATAATGTTCCTGCCTTACCCTAAGAACCTCTACAAACCAAAATAAAACAAACTAAAACTTATCAGAAATGATTTATTTGTCATAATAGGAAACTATCATAAGAGCTTTGAAACTTGAGTCTAGGTACCTCCGTACCCCTATAAAGGATGAATAGCATTACAACATCTGTAAAATATTTCAAGACAGCTGGATACCTACGACAGAAAAAAACAAAACAAAACAAAATGCTGTTCTCACCTTGCAAAGATGGAAGAGAAAGCATGAACCCCACGTGGCACACAATCAGGCTATCAGATGCATGACTGGAAGGCACTCGGTGCTGAGGACGATGTAATGATCAATAATGAAACACAACAGGACTGCCCTCCACCAGCACGTGGCCATGTCATGGCTCAGCTCAGTGTACTGGCAGAACAGTGCCACAGCACTACCGAAAACACTTCTCTTGATCAGCTTCTTCAGAGCAAGTGAAGACAGATTTAAATCACAATCTATAGATGCCAGCCAGGTGTCACCTTCTAGGCAAGATGAAGGCAATCTTTCCCATGAGATGCTGAAGTACTCCTTTCTTGTCTGAAAGCCATTTCACACCTATTCTCACATTAAGTTCCCTGTGTTAAAGAGGTTCCCTTGCAGAGTCTATAGTGTTGAATGTCTCAATTCTAATTAATATTTATTGTAAATACAAAGAAAACCTCTCCCTTTTCCATATTACTTATATATATACATATACTCATTATATATACACTCCTATACCCATTATATATGCTTGTATGTTACTCATATCACTCATATAAATGCCAATTAAAAAACTAAGACATGCAAACTAACTTTTTCACCAAGACATTTTTTTTCTTCATAGCTTACTACTCTCATAAGGGTTTGAAAAAGTAATCAAACCCACTATATTCTAAGTGGTACCCTGACACTCAGGTGCCAGATGGTATCTGCCTTTGAAATGCTTGATTTTTTTCAAGTGTAGTCACAGAATAGAACAGAATCATTCTCCCCTTGCAACTGCACCCCATAATCATGTTGTAGATCACAAAGAACTTATCTGGCTATACTGAGTTGTAAATCCTGGAGACAGAGCAGTTATTTACTGCTCTCTACTCTACTAATAGATATTGACAAAAAGCCTTTTATAACACACCTTATACCTGCAATCAAGACCCCACCTGGAGTATTGCATCCAGTTCTGGGGTCCCCACCATGAAAAGAAGGCAGAGCTTTGGGAATGGGTCCGGAGAAGGCCACGAAGATGATCAGAGGGACGGAGCACCTCTCCTGTGGAGACAAAGTTGGGTTTGTTCAGCCTGGAGAAGAGAAGGCTCCAGGGAGACCTTGTTGCAGCTTTCTGTACTCAGTCAGGGAGACAGACATTTTAGCATAGCCTGGTACAACAGGAAAAGGGGTAACGGTTGTGAATAATAGAGGGTTGATCTAGATTAAATATAGAGAAGAAGGGTGGTAAAACACTGGCACAGGTTTTACCCTGAGGGGCTGTGGATGCCGCATCTCTGGAAATACTCAGAGTCAGGTTGGATGGTGCTCTGAGCAGTGTGATCCAGCTGAACGTTTCTCTGGTCATGGCAGGGAGGGTGGATGAGAAGACTTTTAAAAGGTCCCTTCCTACCCAAACTATTCTATACTTCTATGAATGCAACACAAAGCTACATTCCTTTTACAAGCTTTGAAAATGTCCTCAATGAAGCTGTGAAGCTGCCAGCTGTCCTTCCTGGGAAACGTATTTTGCTCATGCAACACAGCTGCATCTCTTTCAAAGTGACCCATATTACAATCTCTAACAAGTTCTTCTGTATGTTGAGAGCCGGGTTTTGTCAGTCCTTTGTGTTACTTTCAGGCATTTTTAAGTGCTTTTTTCAGCCTTTGTGGTATGAACTGACTTAACTCTGTTTCTTTTAATATCCTATAAAGTGGCAAGAAGAAACAGGGAGAGGGAAAAAAAAGGAAGCTATTCCTCACGCTTTTCATTTCTAATGGGAAGCCATCTATGATGCATGCACTGAGTATTTCTAGTGCTATAAGCAAAGAGTCACTGGTAACACTCTTCAGCACTCTGTGGGGCCCCTTTTCCATCGCTCTTTGCACACTATGTAATCATTGTCTTTCTGAAAGAACATCTGCTGGTACCTCCACATCAAAAGCTGCTTATCCTCTTGTAGTTCTCTCATTTGAGAGTACCCCATATGATGTTGACAATCTACTTTTTAATGTCCTGTCTGATCTCTTTCCTCAAGGTCTCCCATAACTCATTGTATTTGACCCACTCCTCTCTTCTGTTGTAATCTTCCTTTATCTGCCCTCTTCAATCATATGTGTTTTGTTTCATTTGAATGTGGCTTTTCTCTATAGCCTGTTACCTACAATTTCCTCTTTGCTTTAAGCATAGCTTTCTTTGATTTGTCATTCAAACTTTATGTTCCTTCAGCCAAGAGCTTAAAATCTCATCTGGAACTGGAGACTGAATTCTCTCATCATTGTGGAGACATGTTTTGTTGTTGTGAGGTTTGACAGTTTTTCTGCTATGTAAGTCATTAAAATGTACACACTGCTGCACTTGCATCATAATCAAGATCTTGAAGGCAGTAAGCACTCTTTTTTTTCTTCAAAAAAAAGAGTCACAATCTATTAAATGCAAAACAGGTAATCTGTTCACATATTTGACATCAGTGACAGAAATAACTAATCCATTAACTGAATTATTTAGTTAAATGCTTTGATTTGTGCTGGTGCTTTCATTATAAAAAGGATTATTAATCCGTTGATACTTTCATTTAACATAAGATTCTCTTGTCATTTATTATAATCCTATTTCTTTAGCAATTCATCCAGTAATTTTGATTTGCTTTGGGCTAGTTCTTTGCAATTTTCCTGTGATTTTCATCAGACAGGCAGACCTTCCTTTTCCCATTTACAACAAAACCTACCTAGGACATCTGCTACGTTCTGACCCTTCAGCATTTAATTATACTTAGGTGTAGGCTCAAAGACAGGTCTGCATTAGCATCACAAACCAGACATAGTTGATTCTATATTTGGATAAAGAAAAACAGTTACAGGTTGGTCTCTCTGCATCTATCACAGGGAGAAATATACCTCGGAGGGCTCGGCTGAGGTTTATCAGTCACTAACAAGTAATTGTTCAAAACTATAACTTTTTTTTTTCTCAGTACAAATAAATAATCTGATTTCAAACCAATTTTTTTCACCTGGCAACAAAGCTAAAATAAGTTGCATTGCTACTATGTTCACTTGGATTCTATCCAAAGTGGGAATTGTCAGCATTATGAGAAAGGGCACATATATCTTCTGATTTTCTTTTACTAATGAGTGCCTTGCTTAGATTGTATGAGAAATTTTGTATACTTTTAAAACTGAGATCTTATTAATCGTGATTTAAAACAGCATCAGGAAAATCCCAGATTAATTCTCAGAATCTTTAAACAACTGTAGTAGGAATTTATTCTCAACAAATTTATTTGGCAAACTGCTGTAAGGGAAGTTCACCTGCTGTTTTCAAATCACTTGTGCTTACAGCTATCTGTGAATCACCTGCCAGCCACCTGAATTTTCATGAGAGCTGTCCAGCAGTGCAATTTCTCATCACATACATCTAATGATAACTCTATATAAAGTGAAAAAGAGTCAAAATTTAATTCCATTAGACACATTGTCCCATGGTTGCCTGCTATCCTACAGAGTTACATGATCAACAGATGTTTTCTCACAATACCAAAAAACCCACCCACAAACCCCTCCAATCTATAGAGCATATACCTGCTTTATAAACCATGAAATAGTCAGGGAAAGAGGAATTTCCATGGAAGCCATAATGTTTTCTTAAATGCAAGCTATTCCAACAGCACCTTCTTCAAAAGCTCCTGAGCTGCCAACCATTGCAGTGCACAACGCGTCTGTCCGGGACCATGTAAACATGGACCCAAACACATTCTCAGTATTGTTAAGGGTCATTACCTGTGAAATTTGAATGAGAAAGCTATTCAGCACAGCTGTCACCTTGAAACATCCTTTTCACCTAGGATTCAAGCTAAATCCTAGTGAAGTCAAAGGAATAGTTCAGGAATTCAATAGGAATTTGATCTGCATGGTTAGGATTCATAAAGACCCATGCCCAATGCCTGAAGGAATCTCCTTCCAGTTCGTCCAGCTGCCTTATGCCAACCTCCTATTTCCTCCACCATATAAGACACTAGAGGAAGGAGAGTAGGGAGAGGTTTCTCGCCTTTACTCATCAAACAAATCCAAGCAAGGGGGTACGAAGGACAAAACAAGGCTCCAAATGTTATTTCAGAACTCACAAGAATGCTCTGCCTTTCTCTTATTCACAAGATTTCTCCCTTCTCCAGCAACACTCCACACTTGAGAGCAGAGAGAGCCAGCCTGTCTAAGTGTGCAGGCTTACTGTAACTCCACAATAAATCCCCACATTTCCCTCTTTTTAGCTTTACCAGGTAAATTGCATTCCCTGACTGCTTTTACTTGAGTATATTTAGATATTTTTGCAAAAAATATTGCAAAACCAGCTGTCTGCACTTCTGATTCATGAAATGAATGACTAAATGTCTCTCTTCCCAGATGTGTCACATGCCTTTTAAATTAATTTGTTTGATCTCTCATTTTGCATAGCAACTTTCTTTATGAGAAAAAGACATTTTCACTGGCTTTGGGAAGAAATAGTTCAGAGGTCAGTCCTTGCACATATAGCTAATATGTTAGTTATAACTATAAACTATCTCAGAGATAGAGAAATAGTGATATAGAGAACTGATTCACTTTGGAAAATAAAGCTTTTTTCATTATTATTCAGCCCTTAGTATATAAAACAGTACAATGCTCACAGTTATTACTGGGACAAAGGTGGAAAGGCATTGCATATTTGGAAATGGCACAGAACAGCGAAACAAAAGGAAATTTTGTGAATGTGAGAGAGAAGAACAAACTTCTTTAAAGACTGGGAGAGTAACCCCTCTCTCCACTTCTTGTGTATTTATTACTCTATGCCCTAAGGAAAATAGGCAGAGCAGTGATGATAAAAAATATGAATGTAATGTATGGGAGGGGAGCTACACCATAGGACTCATCGCCTCTCCTCGTTACAGTCAAGGAAGAAAAGGAAACAGGGTGGGGGAGAAGATGACTGTTAAAGACTGTAGCTGCTGCTATTCTCATTTTTATTAATTTCTTTGAAGCAATATCTGCAAATACATCTATTTGTATGCCTATTATTCATGTCTTCTTACTCATTTATCCTTAACTGTGTGCTTAAATTTGCATGTTATATATTAAATTTAGGTCTAAAATTAATTTCTTTAAATATCTCAGTATAGGTATTTCTTTAATTGTAAATAATATTGTAGTAATGTTTAATTCCATTCTAACTTTTTCCCCTTCAAAAAGACTCTTCAAATCAACCTAAAAAGGTATTGGCCATTATCTATTCCTAAGAAGCCAAATAATATAGTACTCAAGTTAAAAGACAAAAAAAACCCCAAACAACCACAGCAAACCACATCTCCACCCGCTGCCTCCTCTTCCTCCTCCCTCAAAGCCCCAGACTTGTAACAATGCAGTAAATCCACAATAACAGCTGGTATTCCACGCTGCTGGGTGGATGCAGGAACCCTGCCTGCCATGAATGTCAAACATCAATTAGGTCTGCGCAGGAGTTGAGGACCATATGCTACAAGGTTCAGATTTGGCAAATTTAAAACCACCACCTATGTATGAAATTAAATCAGTTCCTCTACATCTTAACACTTAAAGTGAATGCCCACAACTGAGAAAGCATTGGATGAATCCCTAAGCCCAGTCTGTTTCTGATTTTTCTTTCACAGAAGGAACTGAGAAAAAAGAAAATCATGGTTATAATTTTCATACAAAAGAAAGCAGAAAAACAGAAAAAGAAGCTCAAATCCTTTGACTATATTTCCAATAGAGCTATTTCTTAATAATATCAACAGGAGTAACTAAAATTTTGCTCTATAGTATACACCCACAGGGATTCATATTTTGTAGTTAAATATCAACACTATGAAAGAAATACATTCCAAATAAAGACCACTATCTAGGGAAGAAAAAGCAGGCATTATTCATTCCTGAAAATTGTCCTCTGAAATCTGTTATCATTGATATCAAAACTATGGAACAGCTTATATAGACGGAGCCTGAGAGCTGAACCTGCAGCCCTTGAAAGCTTGCTGGTGACACAGAACTTTAAATGTAGCAGGATGTGAGAGTGGATCCATGCTCGAGGGAAGCCAGGGCTGCAGTGTGGAACTCGGCCTGGAGCTGCTAAACAGCAAATATTTGGGTGTTCAGGATTAAGAAAAAATTATTCCCACTCAGCTGAAAGTGTGCAGAGATGGGAAAGGAAAAAAGAGAAGAATTTTGCCTTTTTTCTTTCCTTAAAACTGAAAAGCTTCTCATTTTACACTGTACTGGTGGGTACAACTGATTTTGGTTTAGCTAACTTTGCATGAACTCAGAGGTAACATTTAGTCTTTCTCCTGTAGCCAGCTATCTTTTCTTCTCCTCACCCTGCACTACTCTACAGCTGCAGAGTCCATCTGCATTTCCAGGATATTCCGATTTAATTTCAACCCTACTATTATGTTTTCTGGTCCATATTTATTTTTGTCTTATAGCAAGGTATAATATAATTTGAATTTTCCCATTCATTTACAGAATGGGCAACTCTATCACAAGAATCAGAGCAAAAGTATTTACTCTGAATACTTAGAGACCAGAGCTTAACAAACTTTCACTTCCTCAGGGCAATTCTTATTGCTTGAGGGAGGTGGGGTATGCTAAGAACTATTTTCATGGGTCTTTTTAGCCAATATCTCTGTTTATATGTCTTCAGATTTGCTTTAAGAGGTAAGTTTGTTTTGAGCTAGCTTCATGTTTTATCTTCTATGCTTAGTTTTTTCTGACGAAGGATTTTTCTCTGTTTACATCTAAGGAAGTGTTTCTTCTGCTAGTCAAGTGGAAAGATATGCAAGTATGTTAAAACCTGCGCTTCCATATGAAACACAGTGGCAAACCCTATAAACCCTGACTCTCCATTTAGGACCCCTGCGTTACATGGAAGGCTACTTTCTGTTTGTAAACCTGAACATGAAACCTCTGAACACAAAAAACTGGCTATGCTAGTATCCCAGATCTTTCAAATTCAGAATGGTGAACTTGAAATTATGTTTCTGGCAATCCTAGGAAGCTGCATGTGCACAGAGATGTCATTGCTGAAATGCACAACACTCCTTTACCCTTGATTTGCAGGCACTGCTGAAGTACACAAGTTTCCGTATTTCAAGGACTGAAATTCACGACAGTTGCAGATGAATGTTCTAAAAGATCCTGTCATTGATGGAGGGAATGTCTTCTCAAGACATAGACACAAAATCTACAAAGTTTTCTTGATCAAAGACTGAAGGAGGCTTTGGGGGCTTTAGGAATACACATGAGAACAGAGTCAAGCTATAGCTTAAAAATACTCAACAAAAGTGCAATAATGCCGTATGGTGCCTTTCAGGGTTCCTTCATTTCAGAATATAACAAGACATACTGCAGCAGTATTCAGCAAGATGTACTTCAGGAGTTATCCATGAGCATCCTTAGGTGCAGAGGTGAATCCTCTCTCAATTGAGCACAGATAAACCTCTGAGAACCTCCAAACCTTCAAGGGGATGTAGTGGTCAATACAGGCGGGCCCTACTGGGTAATTTGAATGCATAATTAAAGAAAACAGAAGCAGAAGAACAAAAGGACACATAGCATGGATGTTGTGGAGAGGAAGGAAGGAGAATTATGATACTGAATATAACAGTGTATGCACAGGTAAGAGCAGTTTTGCTCCAGGTGTGCCTCCTTTACAGTGGGTGTTAAGGGAAAAGGAAAGCATCATGTACTTAATGGAAAGTGCTGTTTCCTATCACATCAAATGTGAAATTCTGTGAGCACACTAATGAAAACATTTTGTCATACATGTACTTGCAATCAATGTGTGCATGACTGTCTCTTAGAAACAGACTAAAGTAATGCAAACACCAGCAAAGGGCGTTGCTTGGGAACAGGGACACTCATTCAGCATATCTTAATAGAAATTTGATTTTTTTTTTCCCCCAGAGTGGCACAGATATTTGACATTTCAGAAAACAAGCATGCACATTTATGCTAAAAATATGTTCTGTACTCTTAAAATATTAAAATACTATTTAATAAAACTTAAATACTAATGACTTAAATCAATCCGAAGCTTTATCACATTTAAAAATTCCTTTTTAGACAGGAGAATAAATACCACTGGGTAATTATTAGGTAACTCTCTTCCCATTGGATGCTGAAACATAGAGAAACACCAACACGCATTTGAGGACTCACAGAATAGCCGAGCCTTTTGAAACAATAGCGGAGCATTTTGAAAAGGACAGCTTGAATACTTTAAAACACAACAGTCTTCCATTTTCCTTGCTGCAAGAATTTACAGTGTTCACAGCAGCACTTTTTCTGAATCTACAAGTTGTCATAAATCAATCACAAATGCTATATTCAACAGCAGGCACACAGGACATAAGAGGTGCACATGTTTATATTTACAGGGACAGTAAATAGGTACTCAAGTACCATTAGAAATTCCTCCCACTGGGAAGGAAGTTATCCATCAACAAAAGGGTTGATTTGCTTCATCATTCTTTGAACTACAGAACAGCTTATACTTACTGACGGCATTTCCTATACATGTTGTAGCCATGTGGACCTCTGTTTTACAATGAATATCAGGAATTGCTCCGGTAAACTTCGAGGAATATCAACCTACATGCATATATCTGCCTTGGCTTTGGCTGTTTTCCAGCTAGAAAACAGAGACACAGCTTGGAGAAATAGCAGCAAGCCAGCATAAACCCTCCCATTCAATGAGAACGAAGGCGACAAGAAACACCACCTCTCCATGTTTAACAACAAAACATAGATTCTTAAATACTCCTATTTTCAACAGCTTTCCACAGCTGTTTTTTTCAGAATTTCTTTCATTAAAATAACAGGTACTGTGAGGAAAAAGGAAAACAGAAAAGGAAGAAAATGGATCCAAGAATGGGTTGATGTTATTCAGTTGTTACTGCCTTTCCATGATGTTTCAGCATGTTTTTCATGGTTCCGCAGAGTCACTTCTATGACAAGGCTTACCACAGTACTAACTTCACCATTTGCATCATGGAAATAAAATACACTATGACCTTTGCTTCTGATTACATTATTTAACTCAACATTGGTGATTACAAGTGGCAGTATTTTATGTGAAACAGAATATTTTGGAACTCTCTTCCAAATTCCCCATTGAGACCTCAGCGCAAGAAGAAATCTGCCACTTAAGTATGCAACTTTCTCTGTCATGATAGCACCTCTCACTTTGCGCTGAGCAAATTAAATCACTTGAGAATGCTACAAAAGACAGAAAACTTTAAACTAAATGCCATTCATAATGCTACACAGCAGAGAAAATGGCGTGTTCCCTTTGATACAGGAAAACATATTTACAGCATTACCTATCACTAAATAGAGGAAACTGTCACATGCATTTTTGTCAGGATGGCGTCTCTTTTCCAGAGTTAGAATGTGCTGTTCAAATAACAGGACACACTTACATCAGGAATTTAAGTTGATTATCTGTTTGTGCATCCTATATTAGCTAGCTAAATAAAGCTCTACCTCACTATTTTTCAGAACTGCCAGATACAGAGGCTATCACACAACTCTCTAAGCTGCTACTGTTTCTCTGGCCAGTAAAAAAAAAGCCCCAACATTATATATATAGTGTATATAGTATAGTGTAATATACATAGTGTGTGTATATATGTGTGTGTGTGTGTGTGTGTGTATGTACACACACACACACGCATGCACCTACCACTAAAGAAGACATACATATGTCTGTTACTAAACTGAAGGGCAAAGTGGTTTGAGCTTTTATTTTTATACAAGCACCTTTTCCATTCAACCTTTGGTTTTTAGATGAGCAAAATAATTTGTTCTGTATGGATCTAAGCGTTAGTTTCTCGCTAGATCAACCACACAATTCTCACACTTTTTCCTGCTCCTTTGCATTGGTTGGGAGTTCCTTTGCTGGTGATAACTCCATTTCTAGGAGTTACTATAGTTACAAATCATTATCTGCAAGTCAAATAATGAATAAAATAATGACTTTTAGTAACTTGACCAATACTAGGCTGCAGTTGAACAGTAGCACCACTGAGTCCAACTCCATTAGCTGCAGTGAACACAAATGGGAATCGTGACCACCTGTGACCTGAGATTGCAGCTCCTTTCAACAGCGCACGGATTTTAGCTTGCTATGATTGCCCACTTTTTTTGCCAAACAATTCCAAATAATACATGGACTGTGCCCCATCACTATATTAATTCTTCTTCTCCCACAAAATGTTAGGATTTTCTATGTATTGTGTTTCCTAGGAGCCTGCAAAATGCCCAAAATACCTTTACCTGGTAAAGACAAGCTATGCACGGAGCATTTCCTCTCTACATTTTTGTGAAGGTCACGGCTGAAGGAGCTCAGATCTTCCAATTCCACCCAGCCATGCCAATCCATATTTTTTTTAGTCAACCAGGGAACCAGAAGCAACTTGGAGAGTCTTGACATTTTACCTAAGTTTCATAAATACTTCTACCATATCCTGGGTTCCTGACAGTGAATGCTGGGAAGACATTTCTTGGCAAAAAATACGCCTAAAGTCACAGATTCTCATGTTTACAGGATAGAGTTACGCCTTTGGACATTCACATACCATACAGAAAAATTTAGTCGTATATACTTAGAGGAGTCATGTATTTTAAGCAGTTGAACCTGTTCATTGACTAAAACTTTTTCGAACAACCTTCTCTAGAAATAAATGCATAGTATTCCTTCACAACGAGTTGCCAAATTATGCATTTACTAAAACATGATGCAGATGTTTATTTTTGTAGAAGAGAAAAAAAAAAGAGACCAGAAATTAGGGGGCAGAAATTTCACACAGAACCCATGGTCTTGCACAAAGGAGTTCAATTAAATATTCAAATTGGTGCCATGTAAATGTAAACGTACATTTTCCCCCCGTATGTTATTTTTCTACCAAAACTTAAAAAAGAATAAGCATATACATACTCGCATATACTAGAAAAGATCGAATACAACAGAAGTACTGCTTAGTGATAGATGACAGATTAGTTAACCATATATCAATTTGGTGAAAACCAATTAAGAAAAACTCATTTACAGAATGTTTGCTCTTCATACATAAATAGCAATTTGATGCCAACTGTATTATACTCAGAACATACTTGCAGACTACGTTTTGCCACAATTTTTCAAGTTTCAATTTTGAAACTGAAAATACAGTTACTGAAAATTAATATAAAAGGGACTCACATAATAAAACGTTAGTACAGAGTCAAAATTCAAACACAGTCTTCATTGAGTGAACAGGACTTTAGCCCTATTACCATTTATAAACTTTAAGCTGTTAAAGCCAGTGCTTGAAGAGAGAAGGCAACCTAATGAGAAAAGCTTCTAAACCCAAAACATTTCTAACTGTTGTACTAATATTGTCCTTTCCCAACAATAACACTTTAGAACTTCTCAGCCTCATGATTCAGTTTTTCCTCCCATAAATAATTACAATAGCCACAGTGAGCCAACCTCAAGTGTATGTGGGCCAGAGGTAAAAGTAGCTCCAAAATTAAGGACACCTCTCACAATGAGCGACAGCTAAAATGTTTGCTCCAAAGTCATTTGGATTTCTAAGCAATCTGCCAGGGGTTAAAACTGATCTTTTCTAGCTACATGCACATGTGCTGGGATTTGGCATGGATTGTATTTGTTTTAGTGCATCCTAGCACTGAAAGTGTTGCTTATAACTTTAAATTATGCTCCTAAGTGTTACACGTGGACAGTGAGCAACGAGCAAACAGCAGCAGTAACATGACATGCTGATTTTTCTCCAGGAATGATGGAAGTTCAAGTGTATCACTTACCAAATCTGACTACAGGGGAAATGTACTAAGAGTACATTATGTTATATAGGGGGCTTTTTATTAAAAAAAAAACAAACAAAAAACAAACAAAAAAACCCACTAAAAATCAAACAACAAACCACCACCAAAACACCACTTCCACTATGAAATATTCACAAGTCATACATATTGTATATGGTGAATCTTGCAGTCTGAACAGATCCATGCCTGCATTTCAGATGATTAACCTTCTAGGCTTTGATGCCTATTACAGAGCAACATCTACACACTAAAATAACAAAGATGTGTGAGGAGAGGCATATCTGTGCTGATATGAATGCTTTTCAGAATTCTCTTCTAATGCTTAAGGCTAAATGGACACCAATGATGCCGAAAAGATCACCCTAGGGTGTGAGAAGAGATCATACTGTAATTGGTCTCCCATAATTTTTTGTTAGTATTACAAAGAAAGCAGAGAGAATAACCTTATTAGGTTTTCTGCATTGCTGTTAAGATTTTTTGGAGGTTATGAGAGTTTCCCATTAAGTAGCATAGCAAATCAGTAAGAAAAAGGAGAAAGGAGGGGAAGTAGCCTTGTAAGGTCCTCTTAACATGAAAATAAGTCACTGAAGAGTACGAAGGAAATTAAAATAAAAATGTTTGCTTATATAATCATTATGTAACAGTCTCCTGTTACTAAAAATATAATTACTTCAGGTCAGCATATTTCTTAATAATTAAGGGGCCTTGCTGTAACTCCTCTATCTCATTAGTGCACATATTTAAGCTTGTCCCAAAATAACTTATCCTTTGCCATTCAAAATCAACAAGACTGAGCCTGCTCTCCTTACCCTGGCGAGGTCTGAAACAGCAAGTTACATACTCTGTTGTAAAGGGCAGATCCTTCAAGATACAAGATTATGGTCCTTCACAGGCATAAACTGAACACTGAACCTCAGACAACCCCCAGCAATCTACGTGCTTTTAGCAATGGCTTAATGTTAACACACCATCAGTTTGATATTCAGGATGTTGCTTATTTCCATAAGGTTTTGTTAAACTAAGTGCTAAACATGAAATCCCTATGAATGTATCAAGTATTCATGAAGATATTTTCCAATGATTAATTAATGTGAATTGGTTCGTAAAGATACTCAGTAATTCAAATCCAAGTTTCAGGGCAGTGGCAACCCGACAAGTTGTCTTTCACAAAACCTGAGACACTTTTCTGAAATGGCTTCGAAAGGTTGACATGAATCTTATCCCAAATGTATCAAAGAAATTTACACATGAAAGTGTACAACTGCAACAAAGAGAACTTCAAAAACTAGGATGGAATGAAATACAAATCTTTAATTTCTAATTGCAGAACTGATTTCTTTAAATTAGTTTTCCCTAAATAATTTCTTCTCTCAAACACAAATAATGAGCCTGCTGAACTCTACTGACAAAGTTGCTACATGCAGGGGAAGAAAAAAAAAGTAGGCAGGGGAAGGAAAAAAAAGCTTATTTGGAAGAGTGAGAGATTGTACCTATAACTACATTTTTAATTATTTGAGAGGCACTTATACATCAGAGCAGAGCTAGTTATATAACCCCAAGACATTTAGGAGCCTATTAAAAGTGTGTATTGTTAATTGCAACCTTCTTATTTATAAAGAACTTTAAACTATGGGTTTGTGTCTCAAATCCCTTTCTTCCCCTCCACATTCTAAGTAGCCAGGCAATTAGGTTAATAGTCAAGCTCCCTGGGGATAAAAACATCAGGAACTACCTATGTTCCTGTGGTACAGTACTACTGTGTTTGAGATACTTTTGGTAATGAGAAAAATAAATACCAGAGGCATACAATTATTTCTGTAATGTAACTTGCATTTTTTTAAACCCTCTAATAAGTAGATTAATTTAGATCTCATAAAAGCGATAGAGATGTGCCACCGAGTTTAAAAATCAAATACCATGAAAGCCTTTTAATACAAGACTTTATCAGACATGATCAATATAAGCATCTGCAAACTGAATCTTATCATTCTTATTCATGTTTCCTTTCTGGCCACTTAGCATCCTCAGATACAATAATGTAGAGAATGAGTCAGCACAAACAGGCTGAATTTTACCAGATGTTTTGTAACACTTGCTCTAAATCAAGGCTCTAGCATAACTTGCAGTAAAATGTAAAAACAAATACAAACAAAGAAATCCAACCCCAAATCACAAACACATCCCTTCAAAAGGAAATTAATCCCACCACCCATAGTTAGTAATGGCACTTTATGAAAGACTAGAATACTTCCACCTGTACCTAGCAAAAGTAAATCCCCTAATTTAAGAAAATCTGGAAGATGATTTAATTTTGAACCTACGCGTGTCTGTGGATAACTCCAAGCAAAGCTGAAAGTCTGGTGACTCAGAGAGTAAGGCAAAGCCAGGAAAGTATAAAATCAAATATCAGCAGTGAATATTGAGCGGTTCTCTACTCTCAGCTTATAAAAGGTGGTTTAGAGAAGTCAAACCGTAACCATAAAAAGTATTTCTTTTATAAATACACTATTATGAAAGCAGTAGCAATCATAGTTCAACAATCTCCTGGTGAGAGGAATGCAGCACACTAACTAAATTTTCTGCTATTAATGCACTGTTTTGTAGTTTAAGGCCCCCAAACTAAGTGCTCTGCACAATGTTCTGATATCAAGCCTGGTGCCGCCCAGTACCGCGGCAGAGACCCCACGATGCTGCCATACAACGCATACCGCTGAGTTTCTAGGGGCAGAACAATCCAAATTTAGCAGGGCTACCAAAAAGTTTCCCTGATTGTTTCCAAATTACTCTGGGCCTTAGAAACAGGGATGGAACTGAACATAAATAGAATGCATCAAACAGCAGCACCCTGTATGCATTTAACTATTATAACTATTCATAATTTTTGTTATCGTAAGCAGTATCCTTTCACCACTGAAACCCAGAATATAATTTGTAGGTAAGAGAGTCTCACTTTGAGCCCACAATGAGAACACCATGTGGCAAAGGTTCAGCTATTAGTTTGACATTCCTTTTAGGTCCATGAAATGCAGTTAATTCATTAAAATGCAATTATGTAATGCAAATTCAGAGAGAGTAAAATGTCTTCTTTTTAGTCCATTTCCACATTAAATTAAAGATCTTAACCTCTCTATTATGCATATATTCATCGCAAAAAAAAAATAAAAAAAAATCCCAATTTATAAAAATTGCTAAAAACATTAGACATTGAAGAATTACTTTCTGCTGATTTAAAGACAACTCCCTACCTTTGATTTGAATTTATACTAGCTCTGGAAGCCGCTCATCTAAGCCTTTTTGTGTTCCTAGAAATGATACTATCATGAAGGGTAAAGTGAGAGTAGGAGGAAGTTTAAATGTGTTTGTGGAGAAATAAATATTATAAATTATCATTGGGTAAATCTAGCCAGGCTCATATTTTTCATATGTAACATCTGTACCTCTGTGCAAGTTCAACATATCTAACCCATCATCATGGTTAAACCTCACGCCTCCAAAACTGCCCGCCAGTGCCTGGACTCAGCTTGCCAGCAGTGGTTACACAGAGCCAACTTGTCTTACACATTCACACAACCAGTATAGGACTGGATCAAGCTATTGATTCATTTACAGCCTGTTGCAGAAAGCCCCCGGGCCACGGCCTCTTCCAGAGATGTTCCAACCAGTTCCCACATCACTGCTCACAGACTGAGGCTGAGGAACCCCCAGCAACACTGATCTCCAGCATTCACCACAGACTCCAGCAGTGCCTCAGGTGCTGCAGTGGCTTCAGACTGGAAAGGGATCAGCCAGTCCTGCCACAAAAGTAACGCTCAAAGTGTGAAAGTTCAGAACTCTGCACACACCCGGATTGTGTTTAAGGAGTATCAGAGCCCTCCCCACCAATTCCTTACACAAATATCCCTCATGCACCGCAGCTGGGAGAGGCACAGGAGCTTTAATGATCAGCTGGCTCCTTTGAGGGTGGCCACAATTAACAAGTCCTTTACAGCTGTATTCAATAACTTTTTGGCATGGAAACAGGACTCTTTTAACGATGCCAACCATATGTTCCAGTTAACGGCTCGATTTCTTCTCTTTCTTACTTCTTTCAATATGTATTAGTAGTATTAACAGTAAGACAACTTTTCGTTCTAGTGCAAGTGTAACATCAGATGGTATTTAGTATTGGTTCAGTATTACTGAATACTCAGTATTGAGTATTTAGTTCAATTTCATTAGCAAACACTGAAAAAGATTATAATTTTAGAAGTATGATGCTAACAGCATATTCCAACATCATTCTACAACAGTTTACTCCAAACAGGCAATCACATACAGTAACCTCCAAAATGTGGTTTCAAATGTTAGTTCAAACCAAATACTTGTTAAAAACAAAACAAAACAAAAAAAACCCAAACCCCAACAAACCCAAGAAAACCCATACAAATATTTTTAAATTGTTGTTTATTTTTTTCCTACGTTTTCTACTTTTAGATACATGTATAATCTATCACTATCAGTAGGATCTTAAAGATTAATTATGGTAAAGAAGTTATTCAAACTCACTAAAAAGAATCCAAACCAATTTCCATGACAATGTCAGCCAAATTTTGCTGCTTGAATACCAGGAGTACTTCCAAAGAATATGCAAGTACTTATTTGGACCTTCATTTCAGTGGGTAAAAACTGCAGAGAAGTAGAAGTCTATGAATTTACCTCTGCTTAATCAGGTGTCAGTGTGGCCCTTCTGCTTCTTGTTTTGCCTGTGCTTCAGAACTGGGCAGTGACAGCTATTTTCAACAGGATGCTTAATCTAAGTGGTTATATTAATGTTAACAAAACAACTTTGCCAGCAATGCTGAAGCACGGTGAGCATGTGGCTGTAATTGCGTTGTGCAGAACACTGTACAGCAGGCAGTGCTTTGTAATCCAGCTAGATGTTCAGAGAATATGCAGTGTAGGAACGGTCTTCCAGTTTGCACATTCCTAATGAACCCCATATCCTGCTCCACAAATAAAACACACCGAATGAACAGAAAAAAGAAGTAAATAAAGGAAGTTCTGGAATAAAAGAACAGTGTTGAGGAAATGAAAGCAAACCATTATTTTCTTTGTAACAAAAAAAAGTAACACAGAAATCATTCTAACAAAACTTTAAATTTGCTTCTGGATGGCAGTTAAAATCCTGTGATTTCCTTTGCTATTTTAATCCTAAGCTTTCATCTCTGGGAGCAACACAGCACAAAGTATGGGTATGAGCTTATTAAAGTTCAAGTCATTGTTGAAAGCAAATACCTGCAGAGCACAAGCTGGTGCAAGAACTCTTTAAATTGTTTACAAAGAGTACCCGTACCTGACCAAAAAAAAAAAAAAAAAAAAGNAAAAAAAAAAAAAGACTGGAAAAAAACTGACTCCCAGTTTATTTTCAAATGTTTCTACTCTCTTTTCTAGGAAAAATTAGTTTGCAATATTGGCTGAGAACAGAGGTGCAACAACCGCATTCTCTCACATCAATGGAGTTCCACAGTTCTGGGAGTGTGGAACCGGCACTAGAAATTGTCTTCTAGAAACTCAAGTTATTTCTAGCTACAAACAAAGCCAAAGGGAGATTTGTCCCTTTTCAATTGTCAATGTATCTGTCCTTCATTTGGGAATAACAGTCCATTAGGTTATCTGTATTGTGGAGCCCTTCCAAGTGAGAAATGTTTTAAGAGACATTCTCATGTCATGTTTAAATAGTGCTTCTTAGGTTTACAGCACCCATTCTGGATGTGTGTTCTCCTGAAACCATTTCCCTTTTGTGCCAGCAAAATTTCTGCCAAATTTTGATTCTGTAACTCCTTGTTAACAAGGACAAAGGGCTTGTATTTTGAGCACAGGACAAACTCCAGAGTTCAAAGCCTGTTTTTAACCTTCCCAGCATCCTCCTGTATGATCAACCAGAAGCAATTTAATTTGGTGAGTGCTGATGTCAGAATTTTGTTTGAATTGGTTGCTTTTGAGGTCTGTGTCCAAACTATCCCTGGTTTCATGCTCTGGTTTATGCTGCAGAGACAATGCAGAATGTGTGGGAACTAAAGCAGACAAAGTGTGCTAGCACCTGAGGTGGTGCTGGCAGGTGTTCTGCTCACGGAACCACACTGGTCTGAGGAAACCCTCCAACACAACTGCTGGCCTGAATGTTGAGGTCTTTGCATTAAATATCCTGTACTTTCCATTTAGACCTGGATAAGCAAAATACTTTGGCTTGTACTGAGCTGGCCCTTGTGTGTGTGTGTGATGCGCTGATCTGACCAAGATCCGTGATCTGGTATTCCCAATTTAGGTGTACATTTGGGTGACTACACTTCAGGGACACCTAATTTCAAATTATACACATGGTTATACACATATTTCCAAATGGAGTAGAGGAGACATTTGCAGTATGTGACTGTGAGGATATAGGTTATTTTATTGGTGAATCTATTTTAAAGTGAGCTATCTACAAATTATTCATGTTACTAAAAAGAGCATGAATTATTTCATCATTCCCTTCAGTTACCAAAGTCTTTAATGCAAAGTCAAACCTCTCTATTAAAAAGGCTTTTAAGCAAATCTCCACCTGCCTTTGTCCCACCTCCTGGACGGTAGTCTGGAGTGTTGAACACAGCTGGCATTTTTATGTAGTTTGTGGTGATAGCCACTGTGTTTCTCCTGGCCCATTTGCAAGACTCCCTTATCATCATGAGCGGTGATGGGGTGTTTCAATTACTTTTCTCTCTGAGTCATCTTTATAATTTAGTTTTGAAAAATCAGGGAGCCATTTTGCTTTCAACCTTGCTGTTTCTATTCTTTATTGGCCAGTCTGTTGCCCACACCCCTCTGCAGCACTGCCCTTCTAAGATAATGAGCACATCACTTCTGCATTGCATCTTTTCTCAGACAGGGTGGATTTCAAATGCATACAGAAAAACCTCAAGTATCTGGGCAGCAGCATGATGCTGCAATGCACACACTACACCACAAAGCAGACATTATCAGGTAATTTCAGGGTTCCAATAGATATTAATATCGAACTGCCTCTCCTGGGACATCTCCAAATTACAACTGAACCAATACCTCGGAGGAATGCAGGATTTTAATGTAGAATTCCAGTGTCAATCAATCATTCGGCATTAAAGATTGAATACAAGTAGAAAGATGAAAGTTAACAAAAAGCAATTGAAATGCATCACAATCCTTTCTCAAGTATTTTGTGTATTTTTAAACCAGTGGACTTCACAGAAGTAAAACATGTACTTGTTGAAACAAAACAGCCCAGACTGCAGAAGCCTCACTGTGCAATCTTTGCTTTCAGTTGTTTATCTCAACATAATTTTAGTATAGTTTTTACATATTTAGTTTTTTAGCAGGACAAAGATATGTATTTGTCAATAAAGAAATATTTTTAAATGCTTTAAAAAGCTTAATTAAGGAAATACTACTTCCTTTAGGATCATGAAACTTTTTGGCATAAACCCCCTCAGCTTCTGTAGATCTCATATTTTGTTTATTACCACTGTGTTTTAAACATTTGAGCTTTAGTTTATAGCTTTTTAAAGACTAAAATATGGTTATCAAGCGTGACTCTAAGTAAAACAATAGCAGCTTAGCTAATGCTAGTCTCAGATGATAGATGACTTGAATATGATGTAAAAATAAATCCTTTTGGGGGATTTGGGACTTAGTTGTTTCTCTTATAGGACATTGTAATTTGCCAGTGAACCATAGTCAGGTCAGTGCAGTGAGGCTGTGCTAGACAGCCAGGAGAGGAAAATAATTCCTATTTAAAAGCAAATTGGAGATGTCTTTGAAAAGGGTATACACAAATGACAAATTTTAAAGAAGAAAAAAAATGGTTAAAGAGACTTTTAAAATGCATTTTAGATTTGTCTCTTAAGCAGTTGTGGGAATTGTAGCATAGTAGTACTGTGTTCAAAGGAAGACATATAAAAAGATTTCAAAACTTTCATTAAGATGAAAATTAGTGAAAAACACCCTTTTGTCTAGGTTGCACCTCCTTGTCAGTAAACTGGACTGTAACAAGGAGTACTCTCTCTCTCTAAAAACTGGAGAGAGAATTCCTCTGCTGCAATAGATTTCTTTTGACTGATTGTGTACTTGGACTGCAAACTCCCTTAAGACAAAAAAAGTTTTCTAGAACACGGAAAAAGTGAAATATATTAAAACTCTCATTCTGAGCTTCAATATTAACTTTAAAAAGCACTCAATGCTCAGAATACTTCAGATATAACACATAAGCCAAAAATCTCTCCACGAAATCAGCTAGTCCAAGCAATAACATCAGTGATTGCTATTTGCTTATGACAACTACAGTCCCAATTGCTCTGCACTTCCACAGAGGATCCTTGATTTATTCACAGCTAATTTCTTAAATGTCACAACAGCTTTATGAAAGTCTGCAGCACCAAAGGAATGACGATATTTTTTCAAAAACCTCCAAAATGAAGAATATTAACCATTAATACCACCATGAAAAGAGATTTTAAAATTACATATTCCAGCCACGTCTGCCATACATCCTGTTAATACAGGTTACCTTTCTTTCCTCTTATGGAAATACTTTGAAATAAACAAGACACAACTGAACAAAGAACTAATGATATCATCTCTACAAGATATTACACCTGGGTGTGTAAAATCTCGTGAGGCACCACCTTTCAAATGTGTAAAACTGCAATGTAAAATGGCTGTAGGGGGTGGACGCATCACACATGTGTCTCAGCACAGAGGTTAAAGAACCTTGGGTAATGATCTCCCACTGATAAAACATCATGGAGGCGATAAGGTTCCAGCCAATTTTAGATCAGTGCAACAGAGATCTCGTGGAAAAATGAATCCCTACAAGAGGGACAGTCTGGCAGGCTGACGCTTGTAATTGCCACTCAGGAAAATGACAAATCCACTTGCCTATTTCCCACACTCCTGTCTCTGCTCAGCCTCTCCTGCTGCCTTTTGTACGTAGCTCACCCTTGAAGACTGGCAATAAGTGACCAAGGGAGTTGGTTGGCTCAGCAAGTCCCAGGTGAGCAGGGGAGAACAGGCAACTTCATAAGGTTATTTTGCCCATTTAGGGATTTGGATCATGAGTAGCTCTATCTGAAAGCCAAAGCTGAAGTGTCAAGTTCTAGGTGGGGAAAAAATATCCCAAGTCATAGATTTTTTTTTTTCAATTAGAATTTTTATTATTCTAAAGGTCATTTCATGACTACATAACTAATGAGAAAGGATATATTCCTTCAGTCATCTGGAGTCTGCCACAGAGCATTTGACCAAAGGTGTGTAGCTACTGAACTATGACATTCCAGAGAGATGAGGGGCTGCAGTTGCAGCTCATATCAAATCTCGTGTGGCAGTTCATATTTGCCAATATATCTTTCAGGCTAAAAAGATGTGACTTCCTCCCTGGTGGTTTCAGAAGTAGCTTTCATCAGAAGTTTGTTTAAATCTGGCATGGCAAAGGATTGCAGCAACACACTTGACAAGACACAGAGGTTTCCTTTATGAGACCATATATGTTTTACTCTTCCCTGGATGCTAATATGAACCCTAAGTAAGTATTTCTGAGTTCATTTCTCCAGAACCCCAGAAAGAATGAAAAGAAAAAGAGGGCACGTATCTATGATTTGCCTACTAACATTCACATCTCTTACACTGTGCTCCCTCTGGTCATTTTTGAGTACTTTGCCAAATACATTTATTCAAAATGAAACAAACCCTACAGAAGCTAGAATATACTGTTCTGCTGTGTCACATAAATAGTCAATTAAATGACACTATCTGTCATTTCAGCATGTTGAACATTTGTAACTTGGCACCTAGCTGTAGTTTTAAAACTACTCTGTATCAAAATCAGCAGCAGTTTAAAATTGTTACTGTAAGTTAATTATTTCCTGCCACATTAGAAAAAATACACACTTTCTACTCCTAATCTCTGTTCAAAGTGACCCTCAGTACCCATTTTCTTCTATTACTCTGCTAAATTTTTTTCATCTGTTTTAATACATTTTGTTTAAGGATGTTGAAACTATAATGGCTTCTTTTGATTCCACTTAGTATTTTTGTGTGTGTGTGTGTAGTGTGGCAGTCTTCTTATCCTGCTGGAAATCTTTTCAAAGAAATATGCACAACACTACCTGCAGAATCTTACCACATTCTGGCGCTGATGAAAAGGAGGCAAGAATGCTGAATTAAAATTCACCCTGTGCTCTCAGGCTCTGAGATTCCCCATGTAGCAAATGTCAGTAGAAGGGTCCTTGCTGATCCTTGCAGCCCCCATGGATTGTGCTGAGGGATGGGGCAATGTTGCTTGGTTGAAATCTTGGTTGAATGTTGTTCATTCAACACCCTTTCATCCCCAGTTCCGTGAATTTCCCCTTCTCATCCTATACTAAAATCTTAGAAAAACTAGAAAAATATTTCTGCTTATTCTTACCAGGCAGGTTTCATCCAAATTTTACAGTTATAATTAAAAACTACATTTTCATTAAGGAAATTATGAATTACAATAAAGTTCAAGGAACATGCAAAATGAATAATTAACATTGTATAGACTTCAGCATCTTAATGAAGATTAAATACTACATATATTCAAACTGGATTAGCACATCCACTGAAAGCTGTTATGTGCTCAGTAGGGGAGTCTATGCACTCACAAAATAATGTTTTATGAGGAGTATTCTAGCAACATTAAGCATAAGGTTGTCATATATAAAATGATTAACGTTTTATATAAAAGAAGCTGTAATTCCAGTGAATGAAGTCATTTCATCTCCCTGCTGCTTCTACCTTTAGGAATATACTGTAAATGAAAAGTGGCTCAATGTGAAGTCTAGTTAAATAGAATATGAATCCTCTTTTTCAAAGTTAATGAGACCTGGAAACTCTCATTTAAAGAAATGTTGTGATTTTAAATCACAAATTTCATTAAGATTTGCATACAGCACCCACATTCTTATTTTATTAAGACTCCCACTTCCTTAGCAACATAGGACAGGTTGTCACCTTGTTTTTCCTGATCTTTTTTTGCAGCCTGTCCACCATTTACAGCTACTTTATAATGGGGAGGATTGCTTAAGAGATCCTGCATTAAGGGAAGGCAGGTGAACTATGAATCTGCAAAAATGTTAGACAGAACACGCTGGGAAAAGTAACTCCTTGGCTACTGATTATGAAGTCATTTTGTCAAGGCTGAGTACGTACAGATTGCTGGGGTATTGCCTCTCAGCAGTAAAATGTCCATCTGCAGAAGGGGTGCTGACAAGTTGCCAGCTGCTCCAAGCTGACAGATCAAAGGAGGAATGGACTGTAATTTCCTCCTCAAGAGAACAGATGATGGCAAGGTTAAATCACGTCTACGTGAAGAAGTGACAGGAATGTCAGATGTAGATAAGGCAATCTATATATTGGTATTTATTGTTTTAAATCTGTTTCATCTAAAGAAGTAGCTGCTCTCCAGGAAACGCTGATTTCAAACTGGGAAACTCAGGTCAATGTGGTGGACAGAAGATTATAAGTGCTCAATGCCAGTACCTTTTGACTAAAGAGATTTTGGTTGTAAAGCCACAGAAAAGGGATAACTCATTTTATACCACAAGCTACTAAACAGTTTGGCAGGCCTTGCCCCCCTGCCATTGTTAGAGGAACAGGCTGTAGGGCCGGGTGCAGGCTCTTCAGGAGGAGATTACGCAGCACAAGGTTGAGCCCTGGTGCAGCACAACAAGTGATTCTGCAGACAAAAGCTGCAGTCACTCCTCTCTTGTCAGTGTTATCATACACCTGAGAGGGGCTGGCTGGGGTCCTTTTTGAGCCCCTGCCCAAACACAGACAATTTTCACTGTTGTCACTGCCTTCACTTTAACCTGTGGGCCTGACACAGCCAGAGCTCCCCTGTGCTCTTCATGGCAAAGTGACCAACTCTTTGTAGCCTGTACCTGACTATATTTTCTCCTAAATGGAGAAAGTATTGAAAATTTTTGATAATATTAAAAATATTAAAAGAAAACTTTTTCTTCTTTTCCCCCATGAAAATGAAATGGAAATGATTTTCCATTTCTATTCTGAATTTACAGCAGTGGCTCTAAAACATTTTTGGAAAACTTCCACACCTGCTTAACCACATGAGAGGACGCAGTTCCTGAGGAGCTGTTTTCTCATTTACATGCAGTTGGATTTCACAGAAACACAGTTTTCAGTCCTCCAGTGAAGTAAATCTTTTTCCTTACGGTAGTAAAGAAAGTCTATGCAAACATAAACTAACAGATTAGAAGTTGAATTGTACAGTCCCAATTTTTAAAATATATTTTTGATGTAGTAAAAATCTTGGCAAGATGCATGTTGCTATTGTCAACAGAAAAAAATCAGCTTTTTGGCTCCCACACTTGCTGGAACCCCTGTGTTAGTAAATAAGAGGGAACAAGGCCCAGACCCCAGAATCAGTTGGCTTGCAGGTTTTAGTGGGTCTCGTTAAAAAAAAAATAAAATCACTGTTTATGATGTGGGTGACTGCTGTTTTACTGTTTCATGTTGCATTTGTCTGCACGGTGCTGCTGGCCCGTCTTCTCACCCAGGAGTGAGCTTCAGGTCTGACCCCTGGGCAGGGAATACAGCTGGAATATTGACTGTAATGAGGCCCCTAATACAATACAAAAGATCAACGTATCTTCATGCTAAGGCGGGCCAGGCTCAGAGTGGTCTTTTGGATGGAGATGGAGGGAGGAGGCAGAGACAGGGGATGAGGTATTAGGTGAACCCTTTTACTATAACTCTGTGAAAGCGGGGAAGCAGGAGATGCTGTTGGCACACAGGCAGGAAACCTGGACCCAGTGAAATCTGTCACACCAGAAGCTGTGTGGAGCAGTGGCTCCTGGCTGGTCCCTGAGCAGCCACAGTCTTTGGGTTTGTGGCAAGAGCAGTGACTGGGCTCCCCTGCCTGGGAGCAGGACGAGGGTGACACCAGGAGCTGTTTTGGGATACTGAAAGCCCTATGCTTCCTCCTTTCACCTGAGCTCACAAGCACTGAAAATGTCAGTGGGAAACACACCGAATTCTGGGTCATTTTGTGTGGTCTTGTGTCATATCTGCTTTTAATTTTAAAGACTGATTTCAATTGTTTGAAAGAGCCAGGTAACTTTGGGATTACAAGGAAATCACAGGTGCTTTATCATGTGAAATATTCATACAGTAAAACTAGATTAACCTTATTGAAATTGTCCTCCAGGTGCAAGCCTGGAATGAAAATGACAAAGTGGAACTCTTGTCTCCGGGGCCAAGCACTCTGAATCTCAGGGAGACTGGGCTTACAGTATATCAAAAGTCTCCTGGAGCCAAAGAGCATCTTACCAGCTCCCAGAAAAAGCGCAGAGTATGCCAAATGGCTTGGTGGTTTTTTTACTATTTTTTCCACTGGGAATGCCCTATGGGCCCAAAGGTATACAGAAGGGATTCAGAGAACTGCTCAGAGCCCTGCCTATGGATGAGCACATCCTGCATGCCCTGCAACACTCCAGTGCTCATGTACTACTCTGCCATGGCCACCTCCCAAGGACTGCAT
The DNA here is from genome assembly GCA_013398855.1 of Mohoua ochrocephala. Lineage (NCBI taxonomy): Eukaryota > Metazoa > Chordata > Aves > Passeriformes > Acanthizidae > Mohoua > Mohoua ochrocephala. The sequence goes on along the minus strand of VZTA01006685.1, from coordinate 152,042 downwards.
CAGGCTACCAAAGGTAAAACTGAACTGAAAGATTGTCTTTCCACCTTAAAATTGAAAGTTTCACCTGTCCACTCATGCATTGCAAACTTTCATTCATTGTTGTCATTGGCAGAAGGAAGCCCATTATTCGCCTTTCCAGGCAAACCCCATGTTTTAATATGTACAATTACGTGCCCAAACCCTGGCAGGGTTCGAGGCCAGGTTGGGCAGGGCTTGGACCAGCCTGGTCTAGTGGGAGATGTCCCTGCCCATGGCACGAGGGCTTGGGACTAGATTATCTTAAAGGTCCGTTCCAATCCCTTAACATTCTATGATTTTCTGGTATACAAAATAAAGCCATTGCATTGATTCATAAGCAGATAAAATACCCTGAAATGACATTTAGGTAATAAATAGCCAGTTTTTACAGGCAAACCCTTCAGAGAACTGTGCTGGGGACTGTGCTGTTCAATGTGTTCATAGACAACCTGGGGAAGAGCTGAAATTTTCTAGTGACACAAATTAATTATTCGTAGTAAAAAAGAAAGGTGAGAAGACTTACAGAATATTTAATGATATTTTGTCTCAATGATACAATGGCAGAGGAAAATGACTGTTGATAAATATAAAATAATGTTTATGAGAGAAACAACTGTAACTTAATATATAAAAGAATGGGATCTAAACCAGCTATTACCACTCACAGAAATCTTGACATTAAAAAAGATATTTAGATGACTAAATTTCCCTAATGTTTAGTAGGAATCAAAAAAAATATGGAAAAAGCCAATTTTTTTCCCCCTCTGGAAGAAGATATTTATCAGTATAAAAGAAAAAAAACCCCACAAAGTCAGGATATCTGCATACAGGAATATCATCAGCACATCCCTTATACTTACATTAATAGTGGATCTCTGAATCTAAAAACTATGGAGAATTTGCACTTGGGGCTTTCTTACAGACATGAATACTGGAGCACAGAAACATATGGATGGAAAGGGGTCCACTGGACAGAGAGTTTAGCTATCCAGGAAAAGATGATTTGACAAGAATGAGTTGCTAGCCCTCATCCCATATATCACATGGCACAGCACGCGCAGTGTTCTTCAACGGGCTTGTGATCCTATGGCACAAATGTAGGAAAAAGTGCTGTTGAGGACAGTAATAGATTTCCTTGTCCTTACAACAGATGAGAATTTGTTAAGGGAAAAACACGCAGGTTATCCACGTCATTGCTCCCCAGCTACAGAAAAAGGCAAACTTTATTTCCTACCCATCCCAAATCCAATTTGACATGGGGAAAATTTTCTTCTGGGAAACAATTCTAGTGACCAGTTTAATCCTGAGCAAAGGAAGGTTTATGAATTAATCACTTATGAGATTTCTTAGTATCTCTAGGCATGTTAGTGCATCCCTTCAGCATCTCTTTCTAGCCATGTTAAGTCTCCAGGCTGAACCCTTCAAGCACAGATTTAATTAATGTCAGTATCAATTCAGTACCTGCAACAATCAACAAACGACACCTGAGAGTCTCAGCATCCCCGTTTCGAGGATACCAGCACATGGAACACACAAGAATAAAGGTCACAAGTTTTAATTTTTTAATTAATTAACTTCATAGTTCTATTATATTACACTTCACACTCCACACTGTCTGGAAATGTTTCAGTACTTCCCTTTTGGCTAGGACTTGGAAATATTTTTCTGTTTTCAGATCTATATTTGTTATTGATGAATATGAATATACACAATATTTTACCATTAATATCCTACTAAGAATTAATTTTATCTTATCTCATTATCCTCAAACATAGACTTGATCAGTATCCAATGCCACCCTCAGGATAGCTGCAGTTTAAAATCTACTCCATCAATTTCCCTAAAAAACCACAAAACTCAAAATACAGAACAAACAAAAAAAACCCACCAAAAAAACCCCTGAGGGTCCCCGTGCCCTCCCCCCGCCTTGGTTATAAAAAAAGCTTAGAAACCCTGCAAATGTTCTGACAGCTAAGTACAGCTTGGTAGTACTGCACACTTCTTTAAGATGACATAAGTTGCCTCTAGTGCTTCAATGAACTTTGAAAACCACTTGTTGAAACCCTTGTGTCCAGAGTCTGCAGAACTCCATCTCCAAATAACTGGTTCCACCATGAATTGTAATCAGAAGAAATTTGTGTAAGGTGGCATTTTTCAGCCTTTCAGACATGTAGGTCAATCAGCCTTATGATTAAGATTCCTGCCTAATCATGCTAAAGAGCATTAAATTTTAATTACTTGAAAATTGGATGAGAGTTCAGAGAAGCAAAATCTCTATTGACAAGAGAGCGCAGTTTCCAATCTGTTGCTGCTATTTCTGCCATTGTGCCCAGCTTTAAAATATTTTATACACGTTTATGGCCTTACCATTTGACAGATCTGAACACTGACAGTGAAGCAAGACTGGGGTGAATGTAAAGGGACATGGAACAATTACCTACCTAAAGCAAAGGACTTACAAGAAAGATGGAGAGGGACTTGTTACAAGGGCATGTAGTGGACAAGGGGGAAGGGCTTCAAACTGAGAGTAGGATTAGATTAGATATTAGGAAAAAAGTTCTTCCCTGTGAGGGGGGGAGGCCCTGGCACAGGTTGTGCAGAGAAGCTGTGGCTGCCCCATCCCTGGAAGTGTCCAAGGCCAGGTTGGACGGGGCTTGGAGAAACCTAGTCTACTGGAAGGTGTCCCTGCCCATGGCAGGGGTTGGAATTAACTGATTAAGGTCCCTTCCAGCCCAAACCATTCTATGATTCTATAACTTTATACTAAAAAGTCTAAAACCTAATACTTTTATTGACACCTAGTAGGCCCATAATCAACAAGTAAGCATATAGACTAATATGACACTGTCTCACAGAGTTTGGCTATACAAATGCTCAAGTATATATTTCAAATTCAAGTAGCACTTACAGCTCATGCAGATGCATCTGAGTTAGTTATAAATGAGCTTAGCAAGGGTCATTGCAGATGCATTGCTGCTGAAATCTGGGAAGACTTGCTGCCTGCTTATTTATACAGGGCTCTGGATGGCTTTTAAAATCTATGCTAATGTAAGCCACATAGAGAAGCTTTCTTAGATTTCTTCTTATCCCAATGGCATGTTCTTCATTGTTTGAATACTCTGCTAGTGCATCATCTCTTGAAAATAAATATTCAGATTGTATAGCATTGGAAACAATGATAAACAGGTATGTCAACTAATTAATGTCACTTTCACTGATGAGGTAAAGGCAGCTTAATTAGGAAGCTAATGTACTTCACCTTGAAGATTATGATTCACTTCTAGTATTATCCTCACATTAAAAGTTCATATAAATTAGCATCAGCTCAGCTCTTTCTCATTGTAGTTCAAATTGTCCTAAAGTGTTCCCTTGGGTCTATTTGTGTGGGAAACCATTGACATTATTTTTATTTTTATTTTGCAATAAACCAGCCGTGGCTGGAAATAGGTTAAAAGAATAAAGAAACCATGGTGAAAGCAGGCAACTGAAGATTTCAGGATTACATTAAGAAATAAAGACCTGAGGAGAAAATATCAAGCTGGTACTGAAAACATGGAGTGCTATAATAAACATTTATGAACATTTTATGTCTGCCTTCAACTATGGGCAGCTATTTATAACAGATGCTTACTTGCTATGAACAACAGAAAATACCACTTGGAAAATCTACACTATTTGTAATTTACTAGGAAGTTTTAGCCTCTGATTAATTAGGCTATACCCAAGGGTACTTCATAAAGAGAAAGAAAAGTTGAAAAGAGCTCTTATGAGTGCTTCCAGAAGAACTACATACACTAGCTTTGATTCCATCTGAATATGTAAAAGATGAAAAAATCTTTAAAACCAGATTTCATTACGCCAGACCTGAGTTCTTCAGGTGCCAAGTTCAAAAGGCTGATTTGTTTCCAATGCCTGCAAATAATGCCAGAAAATAGCCATTCTACATATTCGAAAGATGCAAAGATTTTGTGTCTGTCTGCCACAAAAGTTGCACCTATGGGCCACTGCACATTATCACTAGAAATGAGTAATCCCTGATAATGGAAAGACCAGAAATAGCAGCAGGACTGTGTCAGCTGAAGGTTTATGCCGAAGAACTGTAATCACCAGAAGACTTCATATAGACTAATGATAGGCTTTTGAATCTAGACTAACTTTGTCATAATCATGGGCTGAACCAGGTTACATTTTACTCATCATGTAATTATATTTTGTACAAGACAAAACTGAGTGAGAAATGAGCCACTTGTTAACTGTGTCATCGCGTGTAGCAGGGAGCACGAACCTCACCCTTCTGTGGCTTGGAAATGCTGCGGCTGAACCTGCTGGGACTGGCAGAAATGGACATTTTGGGCACTGCGGAAATCAGTGTCCCTTGAGATGGGTTATAACTCTTGGGACTAAGGTGCAGTGTTACACATTTCAGTGCAAATTTTAATGAGGAGATGGCTGAGGTCGCTGGAGTGTGAATGAGATCTTACCTACCCTACAAAGGGTGATTGTCATTTGGCAGCACAGAGGGAACTGGTGGTCAGTGTAGGGACAGGACTGGCTATTACAGGACTTGCTACCTGCAACAACTGTGAGAGGTGGACAAAACTCATTCTGGCTGGGAGAACCCAAAACCTGTCACGGGTGCAGTAATGATGTACCCCAGACACCGAGGGAGAACTTACCTCAACAGGTTGCTGTCCTGACTTGTAGCAAGTACAAGGGCTTGGTACTGAAGAGTATCTCATTTCAAATGTTTACAGTCGGTGATGGAACTGCTGTTTGCACTTCAACTCATCAATGAAACGAAATCTTATTTATATGATTTAATAATTAGATGCATTTAATTATTAATGTAAATATAATACCAGGAAAATATAAATAATTAATGATATACTTATAAATAATTTCTGTTAGTGAAATAGATTGAGAAAATGATTTGTTCTTAATAGTAGACTTATAAATATTTAAAAACAAGTCCTAACAATGTAGTTTACAGACACTAAGAACCCTAATGCCCTTAAGCCACTTATACAGTGTTGGATACAGTTATTAAATTTGAAGATAAACTAATGATTTGCTGGACTTAAGCTTTTATTTACTGCCAGGAAGTTTGAAATTATTTTAAATCTGACTTTCCACATTGCTGACTGTTTTATAAATAAGATGTAATTGATTTCTAAAAAAACCCTTTCCTTGAATCTGAATATTTGAACACAGATGAACCAGGCAATGCTTGAAGCCATAGCAACTGATTTTGAGTTTACGTTTGGTAGCTGATATGACATGCAACTGAACCTGAAGCTGGATCTTTGTGTTTAGCTAAGATATGATTAACGTGATGTAAATCGGGGGCAAACGTGACTTTTTGGTATATGATAATCCCCAGCCACCTTAGGTAAATGTCACCAGCATAAATTATGACATCCTTGGGACTGCTCTGATTTACTCTTACTTGTAATGGTGATAGAGCCTGTTCTGACGGCCACCATCATTTATACCCAGTGATGCATTTGGGTTTCTGACTTCATATCGACTTAAGCGGAAAAATAAATTGGAACCCCTGTAGTAAAGAACACAAAAAGCTGCTGGAGTCGGGTGGACCAGGATCCCCCAATGTGTCCAAACCGCTACAAAGCAATGTGAACCAGACCTACGAACAACCAAAACCAGTTGTCTTCTTTCTGCATCTTTAGGGTTTCATAACAGAAATACATTAATTTAGAGAAGTTTATACTTTATCGAAGAACAGAAATCCTTGCAAAAGAATTTTCCAACAACCTTTTCATTGTAGTGCATGGATTTGGCAGGTTACTCAAAACCACTACAGGAGACTAATATTTTCCCTTCAATTCTGAACCCTTTGAATATTTTTTTTTAATGGGATACAGTTAAAATTCTGTAAAATTCTATAGAATTCTATTGGTTTAATTTCTTTTGTTCCTATAGGTCACTTCCATGATAAATGGGATCTTTTTAAAATTACCAGGTGGTAAAACAAAATACCACATGGATAACTTTGCATTATTGATGATCATGAAAAACTTGATCATCATGTTGGTCTAATTGTTCAATCAGAAAAATATTTTTTATTATAATTCCCATAATTATATCCACCTTGATTGTTCCTAGCAGAAACTTCACCCTAAGGAAATTTTCTAAGAGTCCATTCATGTAAGAGTGAAAACCATTACAGGATATTGCCACATGTACCCAGTTGTTCAATGAGATTTGAGTCAGCATGGTTCACAAAGACAAAAGAGATCCAAATTGTATTTCTTTGGGACTAAATGTCAGAGTTTTCTATTTACTGAGGTATTATTTTTTGCTGGCTGCTGGCAGTGGGGAGAGCACTGCCATTGCACCGCTTTGGGGGCTGCGTGTCACATCAGTGTCAACACATTTACCCCTTAGGTGACCCTGTAAAGGCCTTAGGTGACCCTGTATTTAATTCTTAGTAGAAAACCTAAGAAACTGTTGGATAACACCAAGTTATGCTGAATTGCAGTCATCCGAATGCATTTAAAACAGAAAATAGTCTCATCATTTCTTTTTAGGTTGCAAATTCCTCTGAAGTGCATAATTGTAAGATATCATGGGGCATTTTGAGGGGGTTTTCTTGGTGAGAATATATAAAAGAACACCTTTGACAGAGTTTTCAATACCTGGATTCATGTATTCCAGCCAGCTGCCCTGAGAAGATGCATTAATGCCATAATATCTTCAAGCAGCAGCACAGAATGTCCCATCTGAAACAGTTGTGCCTCGCCTGCTCTTTGTGCAGTAGAAATGAAAGATTTCCTATTTGATTCTTTTGGCCCTCCTTACCAGTCACAGTGGGCAGATGAGGACTAAAGCATTTATGATAAAAAACGAGGTTCATTATACTTAGGGATTTTAAATGCACCTGATTTATCCAGCAATACATGTACAGTGTTTAGGCACACAATTTGCTCAACACATTATAATAATTTAAAATCATTTGGCAAATACTTATTGAGGGACTTTTTTTAATCATTGTGAAATGTAACAGCTCTTTCAAAGCTTTCAGAGTCTTTTTTCCCTCCTTTTTTTCACTCCTTTAATTATTTTTTTCCTGTCCTCGGTCAGTGACCTTGTACAAATACAAACTTCATTGAAGCCAGTTTAAGCTATCATGGTAACACAAGTATTATGAACCAAAAATGCAGTGAAAGACTATCAACGTGTGAAAAGAAGCATACAACAAAACAAAGAAGATGGATAACAAAAATGTTCCAGTTTTCCCTCTCCCTGAAAACATACCTTAATCTGTTCCAATGTACACACAGAAAGATCTTCATAAATTTCTCATCTTTTTCTCCCATCTTTACCATTTTCCATTCTACTTTGCTATTAAGCAGTAGGATATTCGGAAATGTGCCTTACAGCCTGCTCTGTTTTTCTCAAATAAGAGAAATGCTTTCTGTGTAGTTTAGTGGCTGCACTTTCTGAGCCACCATGGTGCCACGGAAGCATTTTCTATTTATAACAAATAGGTCCTTATCTCCAGAAGTGCAGTGCAGTAGAAGCACTCGATTTTGTTTCTATTTCCTCGGAAAACCCATCTCCTTTGCTGAGTGTCATTGTCTATTGGAGTCCATCATCCCCAGCTCTTCTTCCTGCCCTACCTAGAGTCCCATTCCACCTTCTTAATTCATGAACTCTGTCAAAGATTTGAGGAGAACATTTACAAGCCATGCTGGATAAATACACAGATAAACAGATTTTGGCTTTGAGAAACACGCAAATCCCTAGATAATTCAGTGCCAGGAAAGTGAACACTTCAGGATAGATCCAGAAAACTTGGACAGCAGTGGTAGGTAATACAAACCCTGTTGTGTTAGTTACCATTATCTAACCCTTACCAAAATGAATCTTCCTCTCCGTGGTATGAGCACTGCCCAGGTAATGAATTCTTCTGAAATCTCTTTTGGGAAGAGAATACATCTAGCAGTAGCCAGGCTGTCTCAAACACAATGTTCCATTGAATTTGAACACCCAGATACAGAAAAACAGTTACTTTTCATTTCAAAACTAGATCTTTATGGTCATTGATGCAGCTGCATAACATAATGCCATGGTGTGAAGACAAAAGTCACAGTCTGAGTATCTAATTCTGTCTCAAGAGTGTCAGTATTCTGGGACCAATCCATTCTATGATACATCAGTCTTAACATCAGTGTTAACATCAGTCCATACTCTGACATGTTCCAAATTTGATGTGAGCTCCTATTTCACAGCAGAAATTTCCATGTAACCTGGCATGTAGGTTTAAATCAATATATTTGCTACATACAAAGTTCCACATTTGCTTTGAAGATTTTTATTTTTTTTTTGAGTCCTAGGAAAAGCTTTAAGCTAAGCAAGAGAAAAATGCTATTATACCACAGTATGAGTGTTTATAAAGGTGTTATTCTAGCAGCAACATGTGGATGTAACCAGTAAAAGTCTCCTGGGTAAACAAAATATCTGAAAAATGTCGAAACCTCCTCAGGAATGCTCTTTATGACTTTAATAAAAGTATCTGGCCATGTATCATTTTTTTTTTTTTTGTGTATAATAGGCTCCCATAAAGCCTAAAATAGGAATATGAACTCTTGAATCCTGGAAATCTCTGTCTAGTTTTCAAATGTCTAGTGATTCCTTATGTAATCTGGGACACAATTTACAAGTGAGATTTGACCTCTGCCGATTGATCCCCATTCCAGCTGCACCATCTGTGGGTTAGGAATTTTATTGATAACATTTTCCCCCATACTCAATAATAGCTTCCGGATATAATTATATTTTGTGAGGTTTTGAAATTCTTTAAAGCTGTAGGATTACACTGGAGCCACACTGAATAAACAGTTACTTTAAATTAATTTTACCAACTGCTGATCCACTCCAATTGCTGTATTTTAAGAGGCCCCAACACTGTTCAGAGGGATGTTTTGAAAAAAATTTCTTCTGCTGGTGGAATTATGTAAAAATAAAAAGCTTTGAAGTTAAAAGATGGTTAATAAATATATTCCATGCTGTGTGTGCTTCTTTTACATAAGTATTTAGGAATGTATTTTAGAAAAGTCTTCTAATTGCTGGGAAAACCACCAAACTATTTTATTAGCTATAAGGCAAACAGCATGAGCAATATGATTCTCTTTTCTAACTTTGTTTTGATTTTCAGTCATTTTGATAGGGGAGTAATTACTTTTTTCTCTCCCTTCCCCAGCATAGGAGCTATTTTGTAGACACAGCTCTATGTTTGAGTTAAAAGAGGTGAGGGCAACGCATAACTGGTATTTTTTGTTACCTACCCCTTGTTCCTCTGATAGCCACGACCTGTCCTTTGAGTTAAATGCTGCTCTGGCTCTTCAAGGACAACTCAAAGCAATAAGGGTCAAAGGATGTATTTTTAACATTATCAAACCATGTAAAAGGTTTATATTTATTTGTACCTTCAGATTCAACTGGTGCCATTGTCATATTTGAATTGAAGCACAATTACTGATATCTGCCAAGCTGGACTTTTGCAAGGCTGCTGGTCAGTGCTGGCCACAGGCACACAGGATAAAGGCCACTGGTTAAGAGCTTTAAACCCGAACTTCCACTTATTCAAAGAATAAGGATTAAGGAATTAAAACAAACTATATCTATAAAAATGTATCTATGATAAAAAAACATGAGAAGGAATCTGTTTATATAAAATAACAAGTAAGACAGAGTCAGAAGAGCATGTAAGCATAAATTTACATGTGACAAACTGCTTTGTGAAACGCTCAGTCAATAAGGTGCCTTCAATATAATAAGTGTTTATTTTCACTGTTGCCCACAGTTCTTTGAGTTGAAATTCCATGAATCTCAGCTTGATTTTCTCCCCTCAGTTTCCAGCTGAAAAATGATGGAGGAGACAGAAAGTTTAAATGCAGAACACTAAAGCCATGGATCATGTGATTGCTAAAACTGAGTGTGCTCTTATTTTGGTAATTTAGAAATACAACTCTTTTGAGACAAGGTGTTTGACTCTTAAAAATCAAATACCTACTAAAAACTATAATGTAGCATTCATTTATGATATATTGATGAATTTTTAATATAGATCCGCCCATAACAAATTAATTTTTTAAAAGTCATACTTTTAAAGAGAAGGCTTGTAGATGGCATAGGTGGAATGGAAGATACTTCTTCTTCTGACTCTCAGGCTTCGGTCCGTAATGACAGCAAAAGGGAGTCTTCAAAATTTTTAAAAAAAAAATATTTAAAGCTCCCCCATAAATGTTTGCTTGCAGAAAATACACATTAACTAATTTGCTGGAGTAGATATTTGGTTTTAATTCGGGTGAAATTGCAGCGTAGTTGAAAATGCTTTTTAGTTCCAAAAGCTGTGAACTTTGATTACATAATATATTTCCTTAGAAGTTTGTTTTGCACTAAAAGCTGAAGACAACTACTTTTTAATTCAACAGTACATTTAAAATTGTTTATTGTTCAGTGCATAAAGGGAATAAAAAGTAGCACACATCAGTTTTAGAATGACATAAATGTCATTATGACCTTCATGGATTTTCATATAGTCTAAGTAATCCCTATAAACCAAAATGATTCAAATGCACATCTTCAATCATTTCACTGCTGTTTTGCCTTCTGCTGCAGTTTTATAGAACTCTTTCTAATACATCTGTTAGAAGAAAAAAACCCTAAAAAACCACAAAACAAATCACCAAACCATCCTCAAAAAAAAACCCAGTTGATGCTGTTAAAGCTGTAAGGCTAAAAATCAGAGAACTTGTCAAGGAGACCTGCTCAGATACTGACAGGCAGCAGTACCAGGCTTCTGTTGTTTTAATTATATTGTATCCTTGCCTTTTTGCACCACTTTAGTTAAGGTTGTGTCAGCATTTCTCTTATAAGTCCTTGTTCCTTGGGGCTGCATAACTCATTGTTAAAAATTCCCTAAAGGCTGCATCTTGGCACACAAGATTTCATCCGACAAGTGGAAACATATCTCTGTATGTATAAATAGGGATTTGAAGATACAGAGTTTTCACATAAGGGTTAAGTCACACCATTTCAAAAAGCAAAGCAAGACAAGAGAAGTTTTGTAGTTTCATATATTTTTCTCTTATGAACAGAAAGCCAAAATACCTTCCTCTTAATTAAACTTCTGCATCTGTCAATTCTTTTATTTTTTCAAGGAAAAAATAGAAGTAAATAAACAGGTAAGTTGACTCATAATGCAATTTTCTACACACATGGTCCGTGTTTTGCTGTGAAAATGTCAAACACATGTTCTATCTATATATAGTTCACCCTGCTAATAAAAAGAAGTTTTTATCAAATTATAATGCCAAATTTTGGAGCTGGGAGAAGATATGTGTCAGACGAAAATTAGGATTTTTCAGAGTCTTAAGACTGTGCACAATACTAAGTCTAAGCCGAAAAATTAGGAGAAGGACAGATTTCTAGCACATCTGATTCAAAGTGACAGTTAAAAAAAAGGATGAAAAGCCCACAAATAGTAGCTTTAGTCTGAGCAACAATATAGCAGGAAGTACAGTGGGACTGGATTCTGCAAGTATTGTCAATCACAAACTATATGGAATGTGCTTATGGAGCTTATTGTTCACCACAGACCCTTTCACCATGTGTTTTCAGCTACAGATACTCCTACTGCCTCGTCTAAAAATTGGATCAGAAAAATGATTTACAAAATAACCAGCATTCACTCAACTTAGTGCCACAAGCCCAATCTTACACTGCTGTTTAGACCTGCAAATGAATGTTATAAAATATACTGGTAACACACAAACATACAGTAATATAGTATTTAATGAATATTTACAGCTCAAATTAAATTTAAAATTGGCAGTCATAATATGTTTTATTATTTGCTAAAGCTATCAGCATTTTCTGTTTGTGAGCAGACTCATAAGAGCTTTATGCTTATATGATATATAAGGAAGGGAAGCTCATAAAACTTCATAGTCAACCTCTCTTTTGCATCATGCTGTATAATTCTAGAATATTAATTTTTTAAAAATGAAATTAAAATTTTTTGGTAACAAAACGGAGCTATTGGCAAAGAGATGAGACTTCCACTCTTGTCTGGGACAAAATGCTCCACAGAGAGCTCGGGAATCCTTTCACCATGCTCACTCTGTATAGGTTATACTCTGTTGATAAAATGTTTGCTCCCATTATTAAATATGCCAAAAAGCTGATGTAAAAATATGGTTTTTAAAAAGCATATCTGTTTGATTTGAGTAAGAGCTGGCAAGCTTGCTTTTTTGGTTCTTTTAAGTGATTCAGTTTGATCTAAATTAATTTCAAAGCTCTACTCAGTAGTAATACTCAGCCTCTGTGTTCAGCACTCTATGTACGGACTAAGGAAGGATTAAAATGAAAGCTCTGCTCTCCTATTCACAGCTCATGTTCTCCAGCTGTTCCCTGACTCCATTTTACTGCTCATGTCACAGGTTTGCTGTGAGCTGTGCAAAATCCACCTTCGCAATTAACAACACAGCAACAACAGTGCCAATAGAGTGACCATTTTTGTGTCCTTAAGTCAGACAAGAACTAGTACAAAATATTATTTTATAAGGGGAAAAAAACTAATTAAAAGAAAAAGCTAATGATAAGAGTTATAATTACTATTCACTACAGATGCAATTATAAGGAGATAACTTCCAATTACAGCAGCAGTGGTGAAGTAGAAGAATAATGACAATTAGTTCTTCTCTTTGCTGCCTGAAGACTGTTATTATTTAATATCCTGTGGGGCAAGACAGCATGGGTAGCCATGAAATCTGAAACAAGTATGAAAAAGGACAAATACATTAATTTTCTAGGAGTTTGAGAGACGATGGTTTTTTCCTGTGGCTGACTGTCAATCAGCCAGCATCACTCCAAGTAATATTTGAAACTTGCTTCCCCATTGCACTTTTCAAACTCTTGTTTCATTTGCTATTGACTTTATCTACGTCTTAATGTGTAATGCACAAAACTGTCTACCACTTGCCTTGTTTACAGAGCTTCTAACATATGAAAGGCAGCCTGAATCTGTAACAAAGGCAAGAAACAGGAACGTCCTCTTCAACAGGGAAATAAGGAGGTGCAATGGTACTATTGTGCAGAAACTCATGAGGGCCTTCTATAGCTTCAGACATAGAAAGGAAGATAAGCTATTGCTATTGTTAGAGGTAACCAAGGGTATTTTGGCATTAGGTAAAAAATTTTATAAGAGTAATATATTCCTAGGGAAGATATCACATACAGACTGCAAATTTTGACAAATGCTAAATTTACACTTTAAATGTCAACTTTTGAGTGGCATATTCCAGACAACATCCAGCCTTTGGGGATCAATGAAATGGCCAAGCAGTAGACAGCTCTCTTTCCTGAGCTACAGGATGTACAGCAGAGATGCTATGTGTAGATGGGGAACACTGAATTTTTAGCACATTTCAGTATCCCCAGTTGTGGTGAATAGCAGCCCTGTTCTGGAAAGGGATGCCACCATCTTTCCCTGGAGGATGTACATGCCTACCTCCTCGTGCGTATGGCAGGGTGGGTGACAGATGGTGGGCTCGGGAGGATTTCAGCTCCCTTAGAACAAAACCAGATTGGGCGTGGACAGAACTGACTGAAATGTTTTAGTGCCATCTGCCAATGGAGAGGAGAAACCGACTGGTCTACCTCTGCCAGCCTTTTGCAGTTCTTCTACTGTCCCTCTTCCACCTGCAGAGATAGGGAGATTCCTCCCTGCTTTTCCTCTGTCACTACTGTATGAGCGCAGCTCTCATGCCATGACCCCATGGTGTGCAATCCTAATCCCGCAGCTGGAGGTTAATGGCCAGTATTAACATTTCCAAAGTACATCCTTCCACTTTTCCTCTCCGGTATCTTCCTGCACATGTGAAATGTGAGTGGGGTGTTACGGCGTTGACAGTGAATACACAGGCTCAGGACAGAGCACGTGAGCTGCCACACAAACACATTGCACTGCTCAACAGTGACATGCGCTGCAGTATCACAAAGGGACATCCATGGATCAGTCAGGGTGCCTGGCAATATCATTATAACCTATGTCGCTGGATGTTTTGCTAACTGAATGTGTTCTCCACATCCGTAAAGACAACACACTTGGAGAAGAGCTACATTTTTTTTTCAAAGGAAAAACAATACAGAATTTGGGTATTTCTGAGTAGGGAAAAGACCCATGTAATTACATTTGAGGATGTGGTGAATTTGCAGAGGAATTTGAGTGTTTTAAATATGGCTGCCTCCATAAATGTAACTATCCATGTAAATAAAAGAAACTGTTCCACTAAAGAAGACCTTAGAATGCACTGAGATTTTGGATTTTTTACAGCACTCTTCTACTGTCGACCTGTTAAAGCTGTGCGTATTGCACATGATTCCATCTACATGTTCAGAACCATACATGCTAAAGCTAGTAAAGGAAAAGGGTGTGCACCCTCGGCCCACAGGCAGGATATGGGCAGAAAGAATTGGGAACATCAGCACTGGTCTGCAATTGACAGCAAGAATCACCTGAATTGCTGTATTTATTTTGTGGAAAAGTCTGATGATACTATTATGGATTTTGTACCACAATGCACACGATGGGTAGATGACAAGCAAAATCACCGTTCCATTGCTTTTAGACCATGATCTAAATCAGTGGGAATATACCACCTTGCCGAAGCTGTTCTATACATACTGCCATGCACTGGGGATGGCATGGATCACTCTCCTTTGAACTAGAATGTCACCAGTTCACCTAGCAGAGCACTGCGGCTCTGCACTAATCCCAGCACAGCATTATTCTAACACAAGTAGGCAATAAATTAAATGAACTACATTATGTACATACAACATCTGTGCCTGCCTAGACACGAGTTTACCTGATTGAAAGTGAGCTCTGGGATCAAATTCCACAAATGGCTGAATCTTTACATCTCACCATGTGTTAAGTGTGTCCAGATGGCAGGTGATACACTGCTATTAACAATCTACTTTCCCTTCCCTGAAGTGTCTTTGTAGCACATTGCTGATGTTATTGTAAAGATAGCGGTGATTGAATATGCAAAATATTTTAAAATAATCCTTGTGAGAAAAATGGAGCGCATTCATGTGCTTTACATAGACACATACATACATGGTGTATTTTGCAATGCTGACAACATAGTCATTGTCCATTTACAGAGAGCAAAAAGTCAGAGATAAACAGAGTTATAACATGAACATTCTGATTTGAATGTTGGCAGTTACACTTACCCAAAGCCATTCTTTCACCAGCCTGCAGATACAGAACCCAGACTTTTCAGCCAGGTTTTGAGATGCTCTCCTCAGAAAAGTGGTGTACATTTGAAATTATTTGTCACAAAACTCAAAGTTTGTCCGTCCTTCAGCATAGATGTCTGTTCAATGTAAAGGCAAGCAAAAATTATTGGCCCCACTGCATTTCCACTGAGTAGCTCAGGTACCACAGGTCAGTCATTAAGAACCCTCTGATGGCTAATGAATCATCAACACAAATATATTTAGTACAGGTGTTTCTGTAACTGTGAAAGACTGGAAAATCTGTAGAGTTCATTGGCCTTTAAACTCACACTTCTGCACCATGTGATGCAGTGGCCTAATGTTAACATGCTGGGCTGCAATATCAAAGATTACAGGGTCAAGATCTCCGTGGGATTCTTTTCTTACTCTGTCTCTTTATCCACATGCATTTTCTCATTTCAGCTTTTGGAAAAGAAGTGTATTTAGGAGGAAAAGACAGCAGGTTTTTTACAGAAGTTAATTTAGGTGCTTAGCGTAGTGCTACTAAAGCAAAGCAAAGAAAAAAAAAAGAAAATATTTGCACATGAGTAGTTGGGGACTGCTTCACTTTTTCTAGCTTGTATATCTTTTCTAAAATAGACTTATATGGTGAAAATTTAAAAGTGCAATCCATACCCAGCCATTTGATTATTCAGGGTGTGTGTAATCTTTGCTTTTCCATTTTATAATCCTGTCAGCTTTTCCTAGAGATTCCAACAAGGTAAAAATGAAACACAGTATATATAATACATTTAATTCACATAAACTGACAGTTGTAAATCCTTTGTCCTCCAGCCATGGCCAAAGGGGCAGAAATGATTAGGGAAGACCCACTGATTCCTGAGCTTCCTAGTGTTTGTTTTCTTCTGTCTTTTTGGGCAGTTGCCCAGAAGCCCATACATTGATGGGCTCTTTGATCAGACAAGAAGTGTATAGTTCAGAGTCCAGGCAACCAATGATATCTAGGAAAATGTTCCTCTAACAGCATTTGGCAGAGTGGCACTGATAATGTGACTCAAAACCCCATTATACGACCAAAGGAAAAGGGAGAGAGTTGTGAACCTGCTCCAGTGTCACACGGCACAGCTGTGGTCCCGCGGCCGAGCAGCCACATGCCGTCCCTGCACCTGGAGCTGCATTTGCTCCATGTGTGCTCTGCAGTCTGCTGCTCCATCACATGCTTTGTCTCTGCTGCAGTAACTACTTACACAACAACGATATTCAATAACTTTTTCTTTCATTTCCTCTTCTTCAACTCTACACCATTCCTGTTGTTCCTAACAAGAGACAAGTTCCTTACCTCTCTTTCTGTTCCTCGGAGCTCACCATTTCCAGGTGCTGCCCTTCCCCTTAGGATACCTCCCTGGCTGCACTCACAGGTGTTTAGCACACTTGTCCCCTCGATGCCATGTAATAGAGACGAATATCACAGCCCTAATCAATAGCTGTCCTCAGGGAGCCTTTTGTAGAATTCTGTTTAGAAAAAGTATGTGGAACTTAACCTTAGATCTCAACAAGGAGGCACTGCTCTCAAGTTTTATTGATTGAAAAAATAATATAAAGCCACATGAAAATGCAGGTTGCAGGGCAAAAGGAGAGTTTTGTAAAAATCAGGCACTTGACAGGCTGAGTTTCCTAAACTGAACTCAGGTAGTGACACTTCTGTTTTTATAAAATCCTCAGTAAATGACACATTGCAAAAGGTGCTCCCCTCCACCCGGGACTCAAATAGTAGTTGACAATATGGGTCACCATCTATCTATCACTTCTACTTTATTTGCTTAACACAAGCAATGGAAAACAAAGTACTGTTTCCTTCAGAAATTTCCTGGCCACGTTTAATGAGAAAAAATTGCTGAGGATGGTTATTTTATTAAGGCAGGCTAATGAATAAAGCTAGTGTATCAAAATATCAATGCTGTATATATGCTAAAGTATTTCACTGAAATACTTTGGTTGAATTTGTCATTCAGGAAGTGGCTAATGCAGCTATGATTCAGTGAGTTGCGCTGAACTCTTTCTTTTCTTTCCCACAAAGAAATTTGACACACAACACAATTTGTTTTTACCATGCTTATCTTAAGCCGAAACGATGAGTTTTATTCCAGGACGGCACGATTTTGCAATATAACAAATTTGGGACTAATATGAAAACATAAAATATT
This sequence comes from Mohoua ochrocephala, assembly GCA_013398855.1. Classification (NCBI taxonomy): domain Eukaryota; kingdom Metazoa; phylum Chordata; class Aves; order Passeriformes; family Acanthizidae; genus Mohoua; species Mohoua ochrocephala. The sequence goes on along the minus strand of VZTA01006685.1, from coordinate 134,544 downwards.
TGTATGTGTTAATGAACTACGCAGGAATGAAATATTTTACAGGTTAAGAACATAAGTGTAAGGACACATAGAATGTGAGAATTTCTGTGTAAGAAACATATGAATGGCTGTAAAAATGCCACCTCACACAGAATTCCCTGCCTCACATGTATATACTGCGGTTATCCTAGTTTTAGATAATAATAACAATAATATAATAATATAATACAATTTTGTACTTTGCATTTCCAGTGTTCTCCTTGTATGACCTTTTCTATGCTTAAGAAGCATTAACCCATTATGCCTCACATGCCTTTTGGTTTACTATTATTATCATCAACATCATAACATTAAATCTCTATGATAAAAATATTATTAAAATTTTGCAGATAAGTCTTGGAGAAGAAATTAAATCACATGGCTTGACAAGCCAGCAGCAGAACACAAATGTCTTCACTGCAACTCAACTGACCAGGAATACACAAATCTCTTTTTTTTTTGGTAGTTAAAAAAATAAATAGAGAACTAGATTCTTCTTTCTCATCATAGCGCTGTCACCTCCCAATCTAGATTTACACTGACACTCTCCAGGGCAGGATTAGAAGTTATGGAATAGCTTCTGTAAAAGCAGCAGCTCTGTGAGCTAGGGCTGCTCTGTCTGCCTAAGGGAGGGATATAATAAAGGTCTAACATCTTAATTTTGGGGAGTTGAAAGAAAATACCCAGATGCTATCAGCTGGTAAAAATGAATACCAATACATTCTTTAATAAAAATGTGGGTTTTTTTAAAGAAGTGTTTTTGTTAATTCTGTGTACCTGTATACAATGGGAAGCTTATAAAAATTGTGTTTCATACAGCAAAAAATAGGTATAAGCCACATTATTATTATTTGATAGAAGACTGAAAGAATTCTCACTCCTGAGTATTCTGCTCATTTGGCATAAAGAGAAGTCTACACATCTACCTCAAAGCAGTGCCAATATGATAGGCAAGTAGACCTTAATACCCACAGTTGAGCAGCTCCTGTAAAGCCTTTCAGATACACCATAAACAAATAGATTTCAGTAACCCACTGCCTGCTCAGGCTGAGGTCACAACGTTCAGGAGATTTTTAAAAAGTTTTGTTTGTTTGTTTGTTTGTTTGTTTGTGGTTTTGTTTGTTTGTTTTTGTTTGTTTGGCTTGGTTTTTGTTCCAGACAACACTACTGTGTTTGTGAAATGCTTCCTCTTATGGGGAGACAAGATTCACAGTAAAATGGTTGCAGAAGTTTCTTGAGAATATAGGTCAGAATCATTATATAAGTATTATCAATAACTTGAACAAGATGAATGAATAACAGTCTCTAAGTATCATTCACATCATTGTACCACAAATCATCATTTCAATCGTTATTGTAATTATTTCTGTAACAGCTCTGGAAAGAATAATTATTCCTTAGTAACCATTAAGGAGGAAAGAAATGTGAGAAAAAAGAAAATTAGGCTTGCATCATTTAAACCAAAAGTTCATGTCTACGTATGAAACAAGCAAAATAATAAAAAAAATACACATTGTTTTATGTATATGTGTCCTAGGTTACAATGTAAGATGTAACCAACAGTATGTATTCTATTATCATCTTCACAAGCTGTTAAAGCAGGTGGGGCAGTGCTCGTTATCTCTCACCAGGACTCATCCCTGATAACTCCCTCGGGAGAGCTATCTCTGTTTAATGGGCTGTCAAGGACCCACCCCATGACTCTTAGAATTACATTATCCCATTGTGGGATGCTCCGCCCAGGGGGAGGAGCCAAGCATTCCTACCTGGATAAAATCTGAGGTTTGGAACACCGCACTCAGCCCTTACCTACTGGATTCCCAGAGGACAAGAGCTACCACTGGACCTTCAGGTGAAGACCAGACCCTTCTACAGGATCACCCCTTCAACAGGACCACTTCATCTGGACTGCTACCACCACTCTGACTAACAGGGTGTCAGGTTGCATCCTGACTCTGTCAGTGTTCTTGTACTATTGCATTTATTTTAATTTTCCTATTAAATTATAATTTTGACTTGTGATCTCCAACTGGTTTGTTTTCAAACTAGTACGATACATAGTATAGAACTATATTACTTCCAAACTGAAACATGCATGAAAGATTGAAAGATCGACGTGGAAGCTAAAATATCAAAGCTAATTAAGAAAATTAACAATTTGGTATTTTACTGAAAATGCATGTAATTAGAATTACAACAGCACGATATGTGCTTGGAGAAAACTGAAACACAACACCAGTATGAGAGTTCTGCACAGAACGTGAAAATTGGCCGTGAGGGAAGAGAAACCAAGATTACTTTACAATCTTTTCTATGAGGGGAGGGATGACAAGCGTGCTTCCTTGGCTTTGCTGCTTGTTTTCCTCTAGTCTGTGGCACACTGTCAAATCTGAAATGGCTTTAGAATTCAACCAGTCCCTCATTCGGGATGAACAAATGAAATATGTGAAAGAGGATTATTGCGATTAGAATCATCACTAGAATGATTTTTCTACAGGAAATGCTTTAAAAAGTTGTTTCTTCTATACTTTCAAATTAATCTCCTTTCGCAAACATACAGATACTATCACGTAGATGCTCATAGGTGTGTATAAGTGAGGTATGTAAATGTGTTTACTTATTGTTACCGAAGACGTACATTTTAATTCCTGTTCTTGCTAGCTTATTCCCTTCAATTCAAAAAGGAAAATAATTCCTTTCATTACCATAAGGGACAAGCTGTGCTGAAAAATACCATTTACCTTTTTAGCCTCACACTTGACAAGGGTCTTCCAGCCCTTGGTGATGCTGAAGTGCTGCCACAGATGGACAGTGAACAGTGTGTTTCCTCTTCCAAAGCACTAATTTACTTCCCAGCAGATCTTGGTGAAGCACAAAGGACAGTGAAGCAGCAGCTGACGTGAACCTGCCTCCAGGTTCTCTGTGCTGACTGCCTAGAATGTTCTCATGGCATTTTCAACTGGAGTGTTCTATAAATCTTTTTCTGCTCTATTGAGAAATAATAGTCCTACCTTCAAAAGGCTGGCCTTTGGCCTGGAAAGAAGGGTGGTGTACCACAATAATTATGGACATTTTTTCCAGGAGGGTTGCTTTGTCTGTGTGTTTTCATGCTTTGGTGTAGAGGGCCAATGTGACAAACAGCATTTTTTGTTCCAAAGTAAGATGGCTACCCTGTAATAAAATCAGTTTAAAGAAGATTTTTGTCATTGAACTGGAAAAGAAAAAGATAGGCTTGTCACTTTCCCTCATTTTTTTTGTAGAGGAGGAGTATGTTAAAGATTTCAACAGTGATATTCTTAGACAACTTCAATTTCACATGAAAGCATGCTTCTGCCTCCTCTGCCTCTCCTGTACTATATTGATAGGTCTTTGGTTGTGCCTACTGTTGTGAAGAAAATTAGGTCTTTCTCATTTCCACTTCAAAACACTGCCTGGCAGGACCATCCTCTTCCTTACCTCAAATGCATTTAGTTTAGAAAGTGCCTTAGAGGAAGATTCTGGTAAAAGTATGAATACAGTACATGATTTCAGGAAGGAATAAAACCATATCTGCATATACATGTATATATGAATGCACACACACAAATGCATAGAAATATTTTGCATATGTGCAAATTTATCCGTAAATATGTGTATGTATATTTCTACATACACAGGCACATGTATTAATATACAACTAAATGTACAAACCTCAATGCAATGCACAGATACCCAACCTAATTTTGAATTAACTTGTAATCAGAAGCTTGAGTACCTTGTGTGCTCACATCCACATGAACATTTGTCCTTTTCAGCCAAAACCACAAAGATTTTATAGATATGACTGTAAGAGTAATAAAATGAAAGTTAAACAATTAGTAGTATCATCATCAAATTGAAGGATGGGAGGATAAGTATGCTGCATGTGCTTTGAAAACTCCTTTTCCTTTGCCACTGAGGACATGTCTGCTCTTTAACCAAATGCCAATGATTCGAGGAGGTACAAAAAATTGTGCACATGGTACTCCTCTGTGTTGAAGTGAGTATTTCCTACGTGATAAGTCCCAGTGGTCAGAAAACAAAGTGATTCCCTGATTTATTAGCATTCAAACAAACTCTGCACAGATTCTCACACTCCTTGTATTGCCTTTAATATTCTACACAGAATAGCACACGGTTTTCTGCATACGGATAGATTCATGTCCAAATCTTGCGAACTGTACGCTTGTTCAAAGTATATATCTGGTTTTCACATGCCTAACTCTTAAATTTTTTAAGTAAAAATGATAAAAGAGTAGCCAAATAAGTAAAGAAATATGAGGGTGTCCCGTTCCACTATAAAAGGGGAAGCCGGGAAGGGTTCTTTTGACAGATTTTTCTGACGAGAAACCAAGCCCGAATCCGGCAATATTATATCTGAGAACCATTTATTGAAATTAAATGAAAGAGGCAAACTCAAAGGCAAACAAACAAACAAAAGAAAACCAACTAAGTGTTCTTATTAAAGGGAGGGGAGAAACAAGAAAAGGGAGCAGAGAGAGAAAAGAGAGAGAGAAACAGAAGGAAGGGGACGGCGTTAGCACAGAACCCCAGCTATGTGTTTGGCAGATGGAGCGTGCATGTTGCGAACTGCACCATGCATTTGCATGGCTTCCGTGGCAGGCTGGGCGCGATTTTCCAAGTGGCGGCAGCAGCGTGCCTCTGAGGAGGCTCTGGCGTGTGTGTAGCGAACTGCGCTGTGTGTTTTCGTGGCTTCCGTGGCAGGCTGGGCGCGATTTGCCAAGTGGCGGCGGCAGCGTGCCTCTGACGAGGCTCTGG
>VZTA01006685.1:51797-119539 GCA_013398855.1 Mohoua ochrocephala | reverse complement strand
TTTTTTTTTTTTTTTTTTTTTTTGCAAGCAAAGGTATGTCAGTCATCTGATATTATTGGTGAACCAATGATATAATTTTTCAAGTTGATCCTCACAGTACAACAAAATGGGGTACTACGAAGCCAAAGTTTTTAAGAAACTAAATATTTGATGGAATAAGATGCATAAACTCCCATCAAATTAGTCTTTAAAACCTAGACAGTTGCTTTTAGTACAGTGACAAGCAGTTGCTCTCCCATTCAATCCTCCGGGAATGAACAGACTAGTTGGATAAGACAGTAATTAATAAGGGAGTAACACATTAGCTTTTTTAAGACACAATGTGAACAGAATCCCACCTGACAAACTTATGGACTAAATTTTTCAGATGAAAGCACAGGTTCCTGTGATCAAAGTTTGAATTTCTAATGAAAAGAATTGCCTTTTTTACTATAACAATAATAACAGAGAGGATTAATTAATCAGCTTTTTCAGTCCTACCTAAATCATTATTTTCTTTCTAATCACAATGCAGCAATTTTAATAGAGCACAAACAAGAATTTGCATGATTTGTTCTTAAGTATACTAGCTTTGTTCATTCTGAAGCAACTCATACTTCCCCTAGGGATGTACACTGTCACTTTATTTGTTTTTCTACCTATTTTTACGTTAAAAGTAAGAGAGCATCTTTGACAAAGACCTCAACAAACTCAAGGCATCTCACTGTTAGATGTATTCTGATCACAAAGTTTCCTTCTATCTTGGTGGTGAATATAATAAGTAAGATATACCCCTTGTTGTGTAAATTACAGCTACTGGAAAAAAACCAAAAAACTGAGAGGACAAAAGACATGTTGAAAACTGCTGTCTGACATAAAACCTTAAACTGAAGAAAGGAAACCCCAAAACCACTGTGGACACAGCTTGTTATGTCTTGTAAAGGTTCTTGCTATTGACTCAAGTTGCTCTAATGTAGAAAGATTCTATTTTTGTGGAAAATCAAAATCTTATGAGCAGTGTAATGAAAAAAAGTCAAAAAAGTCAACATCCCTTTTCACTAGCCCTTCATCTTTGATAAGAGTATCTGGTTCTAATTCTGACAACATTGAATGGATAACTTAGGATCTCTTCTAAACAGCAGAGATGTTAAAAAGATAATCTTAATCCAGAACAGAATTTGTACTCCATCTGACATTAACCCATGGAAAAAGAAAATCCTCTCTCAGGATCATTTTATGCTGTTTTGTAAGCTATAATAGTCAAAAGGATGGATCACATCAGAGTGGCTGATGATCTGGAGGTGTGAGGCCACAATAAAAGATAACTTTTCCTCCTTGAATCCATGCATCTGCATTTAATACAAAGAAATAGAGAGCATAAAATCTAAGGAAGGATTAGTATGCAAGTGGTAAGTATGGTAACCTAAACAGTTATGATTTAAGCCGATGCCAGAAGAAGGAAATATTGATCAACACAAGTCAAAAGAACCCGAAGAGTTTGCAAATTTCATGCACCTCAGTTGCATGGACAACTTGACAGCTGGAGAGAGTCTTTATTAAAACTGAGGGAAAGAGAGAAACCTGTGAGGAACAAAACCCGAGGGCTGGAGTCTGCAGAAGTGTCTGAGGGGACCCACCCTGACAGCAATCACTGAACGAGTGGTGATGTGCACAACAACTGCTCACAGTGTAGCTTTGGCTCCTATAACTTTGTGGCTTAACCAACAGAATAATTTATCTTTCTATTTAGATGGGTATAATGTATAATAGTGGTTATTTTTGAACATTGAAGATGAAAACACTCTAAAGAAGCAATGTTTAAAAGACCACAGCATGCTTTGGAGCTTTAAGAAGGTAGATAAATGGTTTTCATAGCCTTTAAAATGGAGCACAGAGGATAATTAATAGAGACACTGAACTTGTAATAGTTGAGAATAGAAAATAGGTCTCCTGACTGCATAAGAACTATTACTTCTTTCCAACAAAGATAAACTGTTAAAGCACTCCTCGTATCTTTTGTTTACTCTGACTGTTTCTCAAAACAGCCTCATTTTCGAGATTCATTTCTGCAATTGCTTGCAGCATACTCATTTTCTGTACACAGGAAGCAACACCTCTGTCTCTTTTTGCCCTGTACAATGAATAAAGGCTCTTCAGTCTTTCTCACCACAGTCCCCTTGGCTCAAGGTGTTTATGTGCTGTGTAACAGAAAACAGAGAAACTTTGTAAAAGGGTATGTTCAATAGATGAGGGCTGTTTTCTTTTGGGGTTTATCCTTTCATATTCTTTTCACAGATCTTTACTAATAATGCAGTTCATGTTGCATTCATCAATATGCCCTATACTCTATTATAAAGTACTTATGCTGACATTAATAATGTATATACTGATAATGCTTTCGTTTCCAAAGTGCCCTAAAGCACTTCACTAAATACAGCCCCAACCTGTAAGTGAATCTAGCTCACATATACAGCCCTCTGCAAGCAAAGGGTGACAACATCATTTGCAAGGTCAGTTAACATAAAAAGGATATAAAAAATGCAAATACATGTGGGATGCACCACAGGATCTAACCAGAATGTAGCGGAGCCAATTTCTGAAGCTGAAGACTGCAAGCTGACGTGATAGTCCAGCGTGAGGGAACCGAGGGGAGGCAGCTTTGGCCCAGTAGAGAAGGCCAGTGTGCATTCTGCCTCATGGGAGCACTGCCTTTAAAGAGCAACTGGAACAGGGTTTGAAGAAATAAGCATTTGTAAAGAGATAAAATAAGCAGATACACACGTGGCACTGAATTGTTAAAATTCCTATTTCCTTGGCTGATCACTTCCTAACCCTATTGAATTGGTCTGCCTACCCATCATGCTTATACTGAACAGAAAACCTATCAGGTTGATAAATATTACCATGGGTGGGGTTTTTTGTTTTGTTTTTGGGTTTGGGTTTTTTATTGTTGTTTTGGGGGTTTTTTATGTCAACGCATATTTTTTCATATCCATAAGCTTTTTCTCTTGTATATGCTATGACCAGAAGTAATAACACCACAAAAAGGGCCAGAGCTTATATCTGAACCAATCAACACCTCGTGGATCTTACAAATAATTCACTTCTCTTATGACATTTTCCTCTTAAAATCTAAAACGTGACTGCACAAAGACTTCACATAAATAAGAGCTGTAAGAATATGTAGCATTGTATAAAGAATGGCTGTCCTTATAGGGACGCCCAATAAAATTGATAGTTTTGACATTGTATGATCAGTTGTTATTTAATCATTTAATTGACTTAATGTAAAAGTATGAAGTGATGACTGAGACAAATCTCTGCTGTGTGAGTGGAAAAATGAGTCAATGGAAGTGGCAAAACTGACAGGCTGCATTCAGAGGTCAATGCCAATGGGGAGGGTTTTGTCACATTAAAATTTGGGACACAAACTTTGCCGAACGGTATAACGAGGGAAATCTGATTCTGATTTTCTTTATTCCAGAGCAAGAAGTGCCTTACGGAAGTAACGTCACATTTTCATAGGCTGGTCATTCAAGCGGACAAAATAGGCTCAAATCAATTATTTATGGTAGAAGCTTCATCTTCCAAAGGGAGAATTGTATCACTGTATCTTTGTTTTGTTTAAACAGGAGAGTGGAAAAGATTCACCATATTTTCTGAGAGTTTGTTGGAAGACAGAAAAATGACAAACTGTGAAAAGGGCATATTTTTTCATTAATAATGAAGCTGGAGTCCATAATCCAGAGTTTTGAGCCTTTAATTTACAATTTAACTGGCAGCTCAAACATCCGGATGAGACAGCAACTGAAATAACATTTTATCTAAAGGCTTATCTCCTCTATCAGAAAGGGTATGAGGAATTAATTCTAAGTTTATCCTATGAGATCACGGAGGGCAAAGCTAGAGAGATACGCTGGATTAATCCTCCAATATCTTAAAAGCAAAACACATTGGAGAGGCCAATAGACAAGGCGAAAAATCCCCAGTAAATACGAAATTTGACAAAGGCTACTTGCATTTTGAATATGTCTTGAAATGATTTTTATGCTCCCAAATTATTTTAGTTTTTCATTACAAGTAGATGTATGAAGTAATAAATGGCTCAAATAAAATATTTCTTTTCCTGATCGATAGTTAAAAATTTAGCATGAGCTCTTAACATCTCTCAGCTTGTGTGTGAGAATAAAAGATGTAAATCGGGTCCCCTGCCACAGCAGCACCCAAGCAAAGCCTTGTTCATGACAATCTGGGTGGATTAGGCCTTCTCTGAGTGAGGGTTGGATGAGATGAACTGCTGAGACCACTTCCAAGCTAAATTATTTTATGATTCTAGTTGCTTACTCTATTTCTCAATTTAAGCAATAATGTACTGGTTGTTCTTTTATTTCTTATTAAAATTAAATGAAGTCTCTATTTCCCTCAGTCCAAAATGGACTGAAGTTCATACAGGAAGAGTAAGGACTTTCTGTTTAGTGCTCCATCCATACTGTAGTCAACAGAACAAATCTAAGCTGAGCTGCCATTTAACATTTAATCGGAACAAATTCCAAAATCGAAGATGGATTTTGTTACAGAGTCCAGACTAGTGTGATTTTTATGTTTAGACAACAGCTTTTCACATGTGCCTGGTTTGAAGGAGATTCATGCAGTATGGATTTATCCGTATGTATTTCACCAATAATTAGTTATTGCGAAATTTACTCTTCTGGTCCTGTTAGAGAAACAAATATCTACTCCCCTTTAAACCTGATGGTGAAAAAAAGCTCTTCCAGATCTAAGAACCACCAGTTCTCTGCTACTGAATCCCATCAATTCTTACAAATATTTGTCCCAGACCAGTGGTCTTATATACTCTTTTGACAGACTTTATTTAAAAGTTGATAAGAAGAAACAAAGCCTACTTTGCAAACCGAGAAGCTAATGTTTACTGGGAAAAGAAATATTGTCAAACTCTCACATTTCTTCTTGTGGAAATTCTCTGACCACTAACATAAAATATCTTCCAATGGGCAATTTCAGACTCTGGAAGCAGCTGAACCATGTTAATGCTGAATGCATGGAAAATCCAAACAGTTTAATTCAGCTTGTTTCTCAGTTGGTCAAATGAGCCCAAACTTAAGTCACTGATAATCCAGTGAAGCAAGGTTTTGCACAGAATCTGCCTTATTTGTTTGGCAGTTAGAAGAGCAGACAGTCCTACAGACACAACTGATTAAGATGCAGCATCTTAAGATTTTTGAGAGATCAGGTAAAGTTGATCACATACTTTTGAGTCATTTGATTAGATTTCTTGACTCTTGTATTAGAGGCTTAACACTGTCTCTCATAAGTAGGAAAGAAATGCTGGCGAAAACCTAGTGTTCTTCCTCAAATAGACAACCCTGCTTTTTGCACAGTTGATACGTTTCACTTTTCAGAATCTGTTGATACTTTGACTTTTTGTCAATAGCAAAAATTCAATCAAGACTAGAAATTCAAAAGATACTATGGCTTTTTTTTTTCTCCCCAAACAGCTTTTCTCTATTAATCACACAAAATGGAAAGACTGAGCAGTCCAGCCATTTTCACACTCCATCCATTCAAGCCTGATTAATGCAGGTGTTTTGGAAACTGTTACACTGAGAAGATTCACAGCATTCACTGGTTCTCACTCTTCTCCTTCTAGCCCTGGAAGTGTCTGTGAGCACATACCTAGTTTGTGAAACAGAAAACATAAGAAAATGGGCTACAGAAGCCAAAAGGTTAATTCTGACGCTTAATTTTAAGGCACTATATGTCTACTAATGAAAAAATGCTTCACAAGAAATACTTATATACCATAACATTGGGGCAGATTATTCTGGACCACACACATATAACACCCCAGAGTTACTCAGACCTAAAATGAGCATTCTGGCAGCCTAGAATACATTTATTTTGTCTGTAGTACAGTTTGCCCCAGCCTGTTTTCCATCCTGCTTTGAGACAAATAGCAAGGAACATCTTTCTTGGTTAGACCAAATATGAGGATTTGGGGTATTTCTGGTTCCTGGAATGCAGGTAATTACAAGGACTCTTTTTAAATTTATACAACTTTTTGCTTATTTAATGCCTTGATTTTCCAATAAAGCAGTGTGATGTTTAAGTGCTCAGTGTGTCAGTAACACAGGACAAAAGTCCATATCATGCATTTACTTCGTCCACGTTATGTAACGACTTAGAATGTAAAAGGATTATAGGATTATTTCAAAACCACACAAAGATCGAAACATTGCACTGTGGCAGAGTTAATGCTTACACACAAATAGCTGGGCTTAAAGGCACCCCAGAAGAGAGGCACAATTAAAACACTGCGAGGGACTGAAAACTCCAGCTATGCCTGACAACAGACACATCCCCACAGCAGACGGCAACATCCGCTCCCTCTGATACCAGCCCCACCACGGCAGAAGTATAGGGAGAAATTGTGTGATTTAGGAAGTCTGGTGACAACCTACACACCTGTATGTCACCCACTACAGGCAGGTGACCACAGCCACTGTCTCGTCAGGTGCTACACAGGTATGTGCACGTTGTCAAGTGACTGCAGTTGGTAAAGTCATCTGAATGCAGGTGACTATGGGGACTTTACCTCTACATTAGATCTTCCCATCAAGAAACTTGATCTTGACACCATCTATCATTTTTCCCACATACCACTCACAGAAAAAAAAATCTTCGATTAATATAAAGGTGTAGTAGATCTAAGTAACTAATGACAATGTCTCATAACAATAAAAATCTACCTTTTTCTAGGCTGAAAGATGTACACATGACCACTAACATATTTTCTCAGTCTGCCTCATTTTTTACATTTCCTGACTTATTTTTCCCTAGTGTGATGGTGTTGGCTTTGGTTTGTTTTTAAACTAAAAACAAGCTAGCAGGACTTTTCTTCCTCCAAAAAAAAGCAGAGCCTCACTAAGAGAAAGGCTACTGGCTGGGGACAACACACACTGCTGGCTGGACAGTCTGCACACAGGCAGTTTGAACCAGCCACAGTCCTTGCCATTTCTTCCCCTCGTGTAGGCTGTGGACACGAAAAAGGCATTCTGTGTTTCAAGCAGGGAGCAGATAGTGTTGGATGATGAAACTGTTGCAGGAGCTACATGGCAATTCTACACATGTAAAACGTACTGCAGGTGCAGCAGACAAGAAATGTGAAAATGTTGATGCTGTGTTATCACAACACCTACAGTACCACCCTCATGCCCTGCAATCTTCCTTCCTTGCCCAGTGTTCACCCTGCTGAGCCTCCACCTCTGCCCTGGCCCTTTCTGCATGCTCAGCTGTGCTGCCTGAGCAGGCTCCCACTGCAGCAGGAGGAAAAGGAGTGGGATTTGGGCTGCGCTCCTCATTTCCTGCCCCCAGCTGCTGCTCTCCTCCTTTTTCCTCACAGACCATGGCAGAAGAGCAGAGTCACTCTAGATGTGTAGTGAGGAGTGGAAAGCTGTGGTGCCTAGGAAAGGAACACGGGAAAGGTGGGCTTTTTTCCAGTAGCAAAGGAGATGAAAAAGTTTTCCACTTTCAATTTGAACTGCAGCTTCTGTTCTTAAATCCATTAATCTAGATCTACAGCAAGATCAAAGTGAAAGGACACCTCATGAGTGGCCCCTGTTCTTGAGATGTACTAAGCCCTTGTCCAGGAAGTTCTACAGTAACACAGCACTTGGTGGGTAACAGCATTTTTTATTCAGTATTGCTCATTACTCATAATAGAGAGGGGCAAATCCTAAGAGACAAGAAGAGGGCTGAACATGAACACAACCCAAATGCAAAAAAACCCCAACAAAATCCCCCCAAAAAAACCCAAAAACCCCCTAATTCTGCAGGCCGAGACACAGATTTTTTACTTCTTTTTTTTTTAAAAGGAAGTGTTGGAATGTTGGCATAAACTCCAAAGATGCCCGTGCTGAGGTGTGACTACCATCAGCAAATGAGTCCAACCTTGCCTCTGGAGAGCTTGACAGCAAAATTCCTGTTTGTCTTCAGTGGAACAAATTCATTACTGATATAAGTTCATTAATATGCTGACTGAAGCTGGCTGAGCAAAAGAATGGCTATGGGGATTCAAAGGAGAAAGTAAGATGGATCAGAGGGTTGGATCAAAACAGATGTAAAATACTGTAACTTTAAAGTACCAAATTAGGTGCATACCTGCTCTCCTAGGATTGCACCCTCATTACTGAAAACAATATTTAAATCCATAAGAGAGTAGAAAAGGCAGGATTAGTCTGTGTGACATGAAACTAATATTGTTTTTTGAGCTTTTCCCTTTAAAAAAAATTAAGTTGACAGCTCCACTGTCCCTTTTGCCAAAATTTATGATACAACTTGCTGAATTATATAAAGCCCTAGCAAGAAATGACACATGTGGGATGACTTTTTATTTGAAATTGTGTTTCTTATACCAAGGTTCATCAAGCTGTTTCATATTTATGCCTCTGATTAATGATATGTCAGAATTCTAATTCTAGCACCAATTTACTGCTTGTTGGCAATTGGAGAATGAAATAGCTATGTAGGCAACATGCAATATTGATTTTTATCCATCTTCTTTGAGCTCCAGTAAATGATTCCCAAATGTGCTTTGTTGTTGCAACCTAACTAAATATTACAGTCTTTTTTCTATCATCCAATAATGCTGTTACTGATGCAGCATATTCCTTAAAGAGCAACAGTCTGGTATGATTCGATGTCAGGTAGGCTGAATTATAGGTTTTCTATTTAAAAATTGTTATTATTCAGTTGTCTCACTCACAGAGACAGATCATAACTTCCAAAGGTTATTGGATATTAGTATGTTTTTGTAAGTGTGCTGAATAAAATAATAATAATGGATAAAGTGTGCTTTCAACCATTTTAATATGAAATTCGGTGTATTTAAGGTTACTCCACGCAGAAGAGCAGAGATTGCAGATAATGCAAAATTTGCGGAATCACCTCACGTATTTTGAAGTTGGATGCATCATAACACCCATCTGACCAGCAAGAGCTAATCAAGGCAGCCCGACAGAAATAAAACAATCTCTCCAAAGGCAGCCTCAGCACCAGGTTTTGCACTTGTGTTGTCAGTGCTCAGAACGTGAACTGTCAGATTCAGAACATGAACTTTTCCGTGACGCAAGAAGAAACGAGTATTTGCATTTGAGATAATATGATTTGAAAGAAAGCTTTCACATCCTTTTTAATATGAGGAAAGGAAGTTGATCATAATCTTGATTAGGGAAGGGATGAACATTTTAATTGGGAATGATGCAGCCATACTCAGAGGAGGGAAAGCAAGAGCAGCTCTCAGTAAAAGGTGTGGTGCACACATGCTGAAAGATGGAAAGGTGCTGCTGTGGCAGGACTTGTTTGACATTGTGTGTAGGAAGAGAAGAAATTTGACTCTATTTCTGGCCAGCACTAAAATTCAACAGATAAAGAAATGTGTTCAGCATTATGTCTAAGATTGTAGTAGCCACATACTTTGTGTAATTCTAGATCTACTAAGATACGGAAAAAGTAATTTGAAAGGAAAAGAGAGATTTAGAATGTATCCACAGCCCATATTTTCTAAAGCTTGACTTTCAGTGCTCTTTAAGCAGGCAAATAATGCCCAGGGGGATTTTTTTAAAGCCTCTCTTTCTGGATTTATGTGTCTGTAAGATGTTCAAAATCCCAGTGCCTTCCTGTCTTTGAAAATATGGTTCTTAACTTCAAGATAACGTCAGATGTACCAACCTCCAAAATTTTCCTCATCTGGATGCTCTAGTGCTTATGTGATACAACTTTTGTATATATTTACTTTCAAAATATGTACAATTTACAAAATATGTACAGTGGTACAAAATATGTACTGTTTCAATTTTAGTTAAAAAACAGAGTTGAGACCATAGAGACACATCTCTGACTACAGAAGGCTGGGCACACGTGGAATTGTACATACAACACTGGTTCAACTGTTCAGGAAAGTAACCTGGGCTTCGTCCTGGCTGAGGGCATGATAAGCTTGAGCTTCATGAAGGAAAATTCAGAAAGTTGATAATCAAAAGTGATTACATTTCAAGTCTGTGATGGTCAATGACAAGTGTGAGAAGCTGGCACAATGCCCTTCCTCAGTTCTTTGTAGCAAGGCCATCCTCTTTTCCACCCCACTCTAGGAATGCGGTTGGTTTTCATAGGCTGCCCTTGTGCTTCCCAGGCAGAACACCTTGTCCTGTTTTCCATGCTAAGATGCCTTCTTTTCCGTAGCACCCTTCAACCCAATATTTATTATATATCTACAGGATATGATCATCTCTTTGGTCTTCAGGAACCTCTCAGCCCTATTCTCTGTGAAAATGAAATGTTAGGAAAGGAGACACCTAGCCACCCACATTATAAAAGCATGATGTCATAGCTTATTAGTCTTTAAAGAAGACCTGTTAGACAGTCCAGTGTCTCAGGGTTTTATCCAAGGCCCACTGAATTGAATGAAAAACCTCACATGAATATTCTTACATTTTCCTTAACTGACTCCTTGTAACTCTTTTAAATCCTAAAATTTAAAGCTTAGTTAATAAATTGTAAGAACTTAAAATGGGAACATTTTCAACAGTTTACTCCTTACTATAAGTAAAAAAAGCTGTAAATTGAACATTTAAACAGCTTGTTCCTCTGGTTTTTGCCTAGCATTGTTTTGTTTGCTTTTCTGGTCATATATGCACACCCTCATCTCTCTTCTCATGTCCTCCAGTTGAGTATATCTTTGGTTCTGTGACTTTTGGAACAAAAGTAGTGTGCCACGAAAAAAGCAAAATAAAGGAAACCAGCAGATTTCCTTTCTATTTTATTGTTATGTTGCACCATGTCATGCAACAAAAGAATGAAAATGAGACAGACAAGAAAATGACAATCCAGGTGGCAGAATTATTTTTTCTCTTTACTTTTGAGAAGAAAACACAGCAGAAAGTCTTATTATTATAGGAAGGTTGAGTGATTTATTAAAAAAGCTTGTTATCAACACAAGACAGCCTGTTACTGGTGTGCTACATATTCCTCACAGCTGAAGTGTGAACAAAATTGGTAAGGCCAATTATAGCAAAAGTCTGATACATATAGACAGTAGAAACATCTCTTGATCAAAGACAAGTTGGCGGAAATATTTTGTGCCTTAGCCCTTCGCTCATCAGAATTGGCACCAGGAGATCACAAATGAAAGGTTGTAATGTGGTAATAGTATTTTTCATGCTGCTAATGCAACATATTGGGCCTGTTCTTCTGCTGGGACAGGCAATGACCCTACCTTCAGTCCAAGTAAATGCCCTTCCTGACTGTGTTACAACAGCAGCAAATCTTGCCTCTTTTGAGCTCCTAGTGATTGTACTTTTACTGGCTGAGAGGTATGCACTGAGATAAACCCCAAATCATACCACTGACATTTCTCTGTGTGTGTGTCATTTTTTTAGTTCTGTATGTTGTTTATTTCAGGGCTGTTTGGTTTTTTTTTTTTTCTAGCAGAAGAAGTCAAATCTCATTTGGCTTATCAGTCTATCAACAAGCACAGATGTTCCTCACAGCTTACAGAAAGCTCAACAGACCCTGAATTTAGCATCCACCCTGCAAGCGTAAGAAGCTGGCCTAGTGCTCTTCCTCAGTTCCTTGTAGGAAGGCCGTCCTCTTTTTCATCCCACTCTATTCATGCAGTTGGTTTTCACAGGCTGCTCAAGTTTTACACTTTCTAGGAAGGAACATTGTCATTTCTTCATGCTAAGAGGTCTTTAAAATCTTTAAATCTTGTCTGAGCAACTGTATCTCCTGCTCCTGTATCTTGGTCTCTGGTTTTGTCTTCAAACCCTCTAATCTTGATTTTTCCTCCTGTCCATCAATCCTGGCCCAAATGTTTATCCCCTGACTGCAACCCTCTGGGGTCCATAAAATCAAGTATTCACAGAACCTCAGACTCTATAGGAACATAGCCTCTAAAAATTCACAGCCCTTAATACATTCAATCCTACGGCGCAATTACAAACAATAGAAAGGGCTGTGGAGATTACCTGGTTCAAAGTGAAGAAAACTCAGTGAATAAGGCTTTAAAGGAGGTTAAAAAAAATAAAGAAATAAAGAATAGTGTTCTCCAGCATCTAGATCTAGCACCTGAAATTGCCCAAATGACAGGATACATAAAGGTTAGAACAGTGGAATTTCCCAAGAGCAGGGCCTGAATGAATTTTCAGGAAGACAAATGTTTTGCTTCTGCTTAAGCCATAAATTCCTGTTATTCTCAGTGACTCCACAATGTGGTCACCTGGTGGTTGATCTACTCTTTATTTCATTTATCTTATGATATAGCAAAAGGGGGGAAACTGAAACCGCAACAAAAGCTGTATTAAATGAAGTATGTGGAAAAAATATCAAGAGAAGAGGTCTTTTGGGAATAAAAGCAATCCAATCTTGAATATAGAAAACTATTTGCAATATTTCCCAAAAATGAAGTAGGAACAGGGAATCACAGCCATAACCTCATCTTTATTCATCTGCTACTATGCTATTTCATGGTTCTCCAGAAAAATCACCCAGGAACTACAGCTGTTGTAAAGCATAATTCTTCTGATATGTGTGGTACTCTCAGATAATGCATCCAAAGTCATCTTTTCAATGCACTGGGAGATAGAACTTGGAATGAAAAACGCATCTCTTTTTAAAAAGGTCTGTCAAGACTATAGGCTAAGGTCCTTATTTCAACACTAAGGATACAGATAATTTTTAAAAATGGAGTTCAAATCTAGTTTAAAATTAGCTTTGCAAATCACTTTTAAAGATGGCCAAAAATGAGTATAATTGTGAATCTGTAAGAGCTCAGAAACTACAAAAAAAAAGATACCATAAACCATAAAAAAACCCAAACTGTGGCTTTAAAATATTCCCCTCTACTTCACTGATGTACTTCAAAAAAACCACAACCACAAGCCACCAGAATGAGAGTAGACATAATTTAAAGCAACAGTAAGTATCTTTAATTAAGCTCTCTTTAGAATCTCTTTAGAATTTAAGCTTATAGGGTTTAATTCTTTATTGAAAAACAGTAAGAGTGCTTACTCACCATACAGGATTTTTTCAAGTTCTTGCAGCCTTAAAAGAAATCTATTATAGATAAAAAGAAGCTTAAATAGCACATATTACATCTTGCTTTTGTTTATATATGGTGAAGAGTATTCAGAGTGGACCACATCTTAGACTTGCACTAATCCTTAAATAATTACTATTCATCTACTCAATGCTGGAAAACCTCATGGAATGTGACTTTGTTCTGCTGGCTTGTCTAATCCGATTCAATTACTTCAGTTCCTTCTCCCAGAGGTCTCACATTTAGAAACTGAGCACTACATGTCTCCTTATTCTCCTACCATCCCCCCAAAAATGAAAAAGAAAAATTGGAAGGTAAAAAGCAAGAAAGAAAGAAAGAAAAAAATCAATTCCAATGGAAATGAACTGTACTTTTTTACTATTATTATTTTGGTCCTTTCCCAAATATCAGTCCATCAATAAACATGAGAAACAGCTTGTAATTCACAAAGCCTTCGGCAACTCTGTTGTGATAAAGGCAAATTGGTCTGGCTCTACAAATGCTGGAGATGGGAATAAGTTCAGTGGTTTGGACCAATTTGAATGGATGGAAATCGCAGAAGTCCCTGAAGCTGCAGCAAGTGGTGCTGTACAGCTGGCAGCAGCTCATCATCTGCATGCAGAAAGCGACAGGAATATTACAAATTTCCTGCCCAGAGTGAACTATTTCAATCACCTGTAACGACTTCCCTCGTCAAATGGAACAGTTGCAGAAAACCTCTAACTACAAGAAGATTTTTTCCTGTCCATTCCCTCCTTCTCTTTTTCTAATAACAGCCACCTGGCAAGAATTAAAACTTTGATTTCAAAATGTCATAGTGCAGTGATTCTTGAACAGAAGCTTCATAAAGGGAAAGGCAATGCAATGGAGCACTAAGAAGTATGTGATGTACAATCTAACAGATACCACAGCAGATGAGATTGTGTGATCTTCTTGAGATAAAAATGTATAGTCTTAATTAAGAAACCAGATTTACTCTACAACCAAATGCTATTCAAACCAATTTACCCTCTCCTTTTGCAATAATTTCTATTCCTGACCTTGTATTATGTACATTGCAACAATTCAGAACTTTCATTGAGAGACAGTCCTATCATTTCTGTAAATTGCATGAATTTTGCCCACAAGGAATGAAATAATGAAATTAAAGAGGAAAGGCGGTTGTGGTATCTTCCTATTTTACAAGGAAATGTAATTATCATGTACCTTAGAACCTTCTGATTTTAAAATGTTTCCTGTCATTTTTGCACCTATCTTATTTGTACTTACTAAAAAAAAAAATTATTGTCTTGATTAATTTGCAGTAACATGTTCGATATAGATTTTTCCCTTTCTACCACAGAAGGAACCATTTTATCACTTGTAAATTGTACTTGTGTGCTGCGGTAGCTGAGCAAACAGAAGTTCGGGCTGAGTTACCACGGTGGTGGGTCGCTTCTCAGGTATAAAATGCTTATCTTTACTGAGTTTCATAAATCCATACAGGGATGCAACCCAACCCCCTGTTCCCCTCTCTCCTTACTGGCTGAATTTTATGTAACCACGCCCCCTCGAGACCCCCTTTCCTACCTGTCCCAAGACACCTTTGCTCTCTTGGCACCGGAATCCCACCGAATAAAACACCTTTGGGATTCCTTGGCCGAGGGCCATCTCTCATCTCTAGCGGCGCTTAAACTCGTCAGCCTCCGTGGGTTTGGCTGTGAGCTCCGCTGCACAGGCGAAAGGCGGTCAGCCGGCAAGTGCTGCTCAGCACTGCAAGGGCTCCTCGGAGAGAGGGACCCTTCCAACGAGCCGCTTTCTACCTCGCTTTGCCCACCACACGCGCCTTACACTTATGCATATGCTTATTAATTCTATAAATTAAACTAACATTTCCTTCCATGCAGCTCCCTGTCCCACCACATGTGTAATCGTTTTCAGCTCAGGCTGCTGCTGAATTTAAACACTTCCAGAGCAACATACACAATACATCTCTGCTGTCCTTCTTCCCTAGATCATCCTTGTGAAGCTTTTCTGATAGCTTTTCTTCCAAAATAAGTAACAGCAAATTACCAAATCAGTTTAAATTAAAAATGCTTGGGCAGGTACCTACAGTATTATTCAAAGTCAGGGGAGGATTCTGCAAGAGACAGGGCAGTGGACACACAATTTCCCACTGATTTCTTAATTTGATTATTAAAGTCAGATCAACATCCTCACTATCTGCACAGAAAATTTATTTTTATTAGAATAACTTTTTTTCTTCCCTCAGGAACTCTATGGGTTTCTTTTAAATCTTCCATTTCACAAAAAAAAAAAAAAAAAAAAAAATTACCAACCTGAAGCAGAAAATATTTTTTTAGCATTTTCTGAAGTAATCTTTTCTTTCCTCCAACAAAATGCTGAAATGACCCATGAACCTTTGTTAGTAATAATTATACAAAAAAAAATATATGTACATATTATTCAACATTTTCATTCCTATTTTGAGTATCAGTTTGATGACTCCAAAAACATTGCACAGTTTCACCCACAGACAGTGGGAGTGTTAAAATAGGTAGTGGGGGATGCCACCCTTTACCTAGTAGGGAGATGGTTGAATTCTGAATTATTAGGAATGAAGAATATAAAAATACACTGCATCTTGCAATCTGATTATTGCAGAACATAAAATATGGTTTTTCAAGGTGTAACATCACACTTTTTGAGAAACTCAGAATATATATTTCCCCTACATTTATTTTGGTATATAATAGAAACATTTCTCTTTTTTCAGAAACAAGCTTTTACTGCTCAGAAAGGAAAAAAGATTGATAAGTGAATTTATTGCCCAGCAAAATAATAGTAGATATTCCAGACAGTTTCTGTGAACTTGCACTTGAGATCTTTGCATACAAGTGTGGGTGCTGAGACATGGAGTAGAGCAACGTGAGATGTTCTTTCAGAAGGTTTTCACCTGTCCCACTAAACAACATTGCACCCCAGGACAAATCCTATTTATGTCTGTCCTATCTCGGGAGCTATTTGCTGTGCGAACCACATGCCCTTGGACAATCAATCACTGTTGCCCAACCATGACTGTTCTTGCAAGTCCATTTGCTTTTGGTGATCATATTTAGATAGGAGCAACCTCTATCTTTTCCATTCAAGGGTATTTTTGTTTGGATTTTTGTTTTGTTGTGTGTGCGTCATGTTTTTGTTTTACTCTTTCTTCTTGACTCTCAAAACTGTGTATGACACATGGTAAAACATCATTCTGACAGAGGTTTTACAAAAAAGCCAAGTCTTTTGCTTGGGTCATCTAGGGTATAACTTAATGGGGAAGTTCTGGCAAGGGAATCCTTGCTTTCTGCAAGAGTACTTGGGATGGAAAATGACTCTGAGATAAGATGCATTTTTTATGCACAGTAGGAACTGATGGAAAACCTTTAATTTTATTACTTCCACAGTAAATATTATTTTCTACTGTCTCTTTTTCATATGCTTTTGCACTCCTTTGGATCTGTTTTTATCCCAGTTTCTCCTTTCCATCTCTTTTCTATTCCCCTTTCCTTTTTCTTCTGTTTTCCCATATAATTTCATCCTCCGTATCCTCTTTTTAAATGTTGGCATCGGACTTCCCCAGAGATAAATCAACACTTTCCACTCATTCCAGGTTTTTTTTGACTGCTGAGCGTAATGCTAGGAAAGAGGTGGATTACAGCAAGTGCCAGTTTGGCTCTCAGAGGTAGAGAAGTCTGGCACCAGCACTATTATACGTTCAAAGACTGCAGTAGTGTGGTCTCCTGTCTCTGGATTTTCTTTTCATTTTCTTTGTCAAATTCTATACAGCTGAAAGCTTTTTTTTTTTTTTTTTTTGGCAACTCAACTGAAGATTTTTTTATTTATAAGGTTTTGGAAGCTTATTCTTCCCAACAAAGTGTATCTAATTCACAATTAGAGAAGAATGATGGCATAAATCCCCTAACATTTCTACCATACCTTAGCCTGATTTAAACTTTTTGAATATATGATGTTTGCAAGTAATTGTTTAAGAGAATATGCTCACAGCTTTGCACTCTCCTGGCAAGTCATCTGAGGCTCAGAAATGCCTAGATAATATATAATGACCTCTCCTCTAATGTATAGGCATTATACAAACATACAGACACAGGCAGTTCTGGCACCAAAGCACTTACAATCTAAATTGATGGTGGGAGGGGAAAAAATGATTCAAAGTACTTAGATAAATACCATTAGGTCAACAAAATATAGGAAAATATATTAACAACCCCCTCAAAAGCAGTGTAGTTCAGTTGATCAAACCACCTGACAACTTTTTGTGCTGTCTAATGACAGTGAGAAAACATTGCAAGAAAAAAGTGTCCCTTGTCTTTGTTCAAAATTGTCCATACATAGGAAGAAATTAAATATGAAAAGGAAACTCTTGAAAGAGTCATAGCACCCAGAGTCTCTTTGGTTTTGGTCTTTATGCAAATAAATCTTCTAAACTTTTATAATATTCTGCCATCACAGGCCTTTGTTGGAAGATTTACTACAGCTATAAATGGAAAGTGAGACCAAACTAAACTGTGTCTGACCGGCTTCAACTGTTCACCACTGTTATCAAGTTCCTGTGCTCTACTGACAAATAACATTTATATGCTATCACTTGTGACAGGCAAACCTGTAAGAAAAGAAATGAAATCATGTTCACCCTCAATCAGGAATTCCAAGTGAGAAGATGTACTTGGAGTCTCAGGTAAAGTAGCAAAAATGCACAACCTTGAAATTCTGAAAACATCAGAAAATATTGTTTGAAAACAGCGCTGTACAGTGTCCTAATATTTCTTACTCTTGGGGAAAAAAAAGAAAAAAAAAAAACAAAACAAAAGCAGAAAGCCACTTATAATGCAGAAGAGCACAAAGCTGCATCAAACAGGTATGGAAGATAGTCAGGTTCAGTAAACTCTCTGCTCTCACATTCTCAGATTTATTCACCTGTTTGATCTAAGATGCTTATACTTTGCTTTGAATAATCAACATTACTGGCTAGAGGAGGTATATGTTATAAAATACATTTAATTCATTTTCCTGACTATTTTTACCAAAGCTTCAGTTTGTAAATAAGTGTTTTTCTTCCTGCATAGGTAAAAGACAAAAGCCTGAAGATGAGAGTGCAATGAAAGCAGAAGAATGAATCATGTCTATTTCTCCAAGTTCTCCATGCTTGTAAAGGAGAAGAAAAGCCATTTGCCAATGCTGGTGACTTTTTTGTCTACCTTTGAGCTTAGGAAAATTTAGCAGAACTCCATAACCTTCAAAATATACAGTAACACTCAGTCTCCTCCAAATATTGTTGGTCTTCTTTATAAACAAACAGCTCATTTTTATCAGAAATTGAACATGTCAACATCATATTTTCTAATGACTTCTGTGGTTTGTGTTCTCTTATTACAAGCATAATATTGAGTTTGGGTGAAAACTTCAGTGACTGTCTGTCAGGCTCAGCTGCTGACAAGTGGTCCTAGTGCTTGTAAGTCTGCAGAAAAAGAAGGGTTCTGTGGGTTAAAGCACCAGGGGAGATGGGATAATAAAGAAAAAGGTTATGAATTCCATTTCCTGGTGTACTTAAGTAGTGGTCAGTAAAATCCTCAGACTGTAAGAATAACTTGGCATCTTTTCAAAGAGAAGTTTTGCATAGTTACAGAGGTGAGCGTTTGAGAGTACCATCAGAGCCAGAGACTGGTCCAGGGCCTGTTTGGGGTAATGTCCCTTGCGTCCCTCTCCCTGCATTGACATTCTCCGTGGGGGCATTTACAGTGGCAGCCTCATGACATAAAAGCAAACAATAAGACTTGGCTTTTTGTAACAAATTCCAGGGTTTGAAATTGTACTTCTTATCTTTCTAGAGCTGATGATATAGAATAGAAATACAAAAATGCAGTGATTTGGGTCCTAGATTTGATCAGCCACGTGAGATTCAAGTAACAGTGGGAAAAGTGGTCTAGTTTTACCTTCATGTATAAGAAACACCTGTGAAGAAGAAAATGTACTTTGCGAAAATAAAGGTGCTTCCCATCTTGCAATTAGGATCTTTAAATAATCTTTTCCTCCAGGAGAATAGCTACTTTTACATAACAGAACTGGGCTCCTTCCAAAGAAAACTGAGGAAGTTCTACTTTGAATGAGGGGATTCTTTGAAAATGAAACAATGAGGGAGAATGCTTCTGAGACAGAAGCTGTTACAAAGCAGCTGAACACAGGCATGACAAGCAAACAAAGCCTCACAAACCATCACTGCCAATCCTTATAATTCATTAATTTTCAGATTGCACCTGCATTTTGCAGCATTCTCAGCCAGTGTTTTAGAGTGACATGCAAAGAAAACAGCTCTAATGATCACTTGATTAGTTCACAACACTCAAACCCTTAAACACAGACTAGAAGAAAAGCAAACCCAGCCTCCTGGTGTTTTCTGACCTGGTGTTTGATGCTTCCTGCAGCAAAAGTATAATCACTTCTCTAAAAGGGAAAGGTAAAGCAACATTTTAAAAAATGGATCCTGAATTTTTAAGGGTTTCTTTTCTTTTTACCCCCAATGAGATGTTATGAAATCAGTCTAATTGTTAAATTAGATGCAGTTCTTTACTTTAGGCTGTATTACACATTGCTTATGGACTTATCTTTGCTTTCATAAGTACAACTACTTTTGAGATAAAATTACGATTTTTACCATTTGAAATTTTTTATCTGAGAAGAAAGTAAAAAAATTGACCTAATTTTTGCCATGTAAAATAATGATATCTCTAGTCTAGGTTACAAACAAAGTTCTTAGTTCTCAGATCTATCAAAACAGTATTTATCATTAGAAAAAGAGTTTATCAGACCCTCAAGGAAGTATGCTCTATGTCCTTGCAAGCAATTAATAAGGGGCAGATATTCCTGTTCTTGGAAGTGAATGAACCTGTTCTATACAGCCCTATTTTCCTGAATGTCCAGGGAAGAAGTGAGTGTGTTGGGTATTCCAGCGATAGTTTGAGCCTTTCAAATGCAGCACAGCAATACAATTAGTACACCCACACAAGCTGACACAAAGGTTAGGCAAATCTTTTCCCTCAAGGCCAGTGCAGAGGTCTTCCAGCCACACGTGTTCCACTGAACCACCACAGGAATCAGCCTACACACGATCTTGGACATGGCAAGGGTATTTTGTTCACTCTCTCTGTGTTTTTCTTGAAAAGCTATTAGTTTGAAAAAGAAGTACGACAACCGATAAAGAGGTTCATATTTGTTACAACTCAGTAGTCTGAATCCTAAAGCATCTTACACTCTTTCTGAAGGAAAGACTGTAAAATAATGTTGCTAAGTGGTGACAAATTCTTCCTACCTGTATGTCTATCCGGAATTTTGAAAATGCTTGTTGCCTAAGTGAATAATCTTATATTTTTAGTGGAACTACTTGTAAGAAAAGACAATCATCATTGTGAGAACAGCCAAAATGATCTGGCCTGTCGTATCGCATAAAATCCAGGAAAGCAAATTTAGCAATTTCTGAAAATGTTTTATTTTCCCCTCTCCAGGGTTCCAATGAGAATGACTGTTCCTTCCTAATCCACTGCTGAGAAGATATGCTATTTGCAAGGCATAATCTTTCATTCACCTATGAACAAAATATCTAATTCACTCAGGATGTAATTTTGTAACAGGTTGTTTTTCTCTGAATAGAATAACTTTTTTCTTTATGTCCCAACATATGTCTCTGCTGGGACTACTCCACATCTATTACCTTTGTGAATGCTGCTGGCATGATGAGGATGACAAACAGCATCAGTTGACATCACTTTATTTTAGCAGGTCTAAGATACAGATTCCACAGATGACCTTTGTGAGACTTTTGTCCCCTAGTACACTAAATGCTTTCCAAAAAATAGCCGTGATTCCAAAGGAAGAGAAGACTGACTGATCATAAACAATCCATTATGATTTTCTGAGTAAGTTATATTTTTTTTAAAAGTAACATACAGTCAGTAATACCAGATTTGCAATGGCCTATGTCTTTCTTTTACACTACACAGGCAAGTTCAAATGTTATCACAGCCCTATTTTATTAAAAATATTTTGTTTGTCTCATTTTTGATAAGGCATTATCAAAATTTTTTTAAAAAATTAAAAATCCATCAATTTATAGAGATATTATGGTACTTTGCAAAACCAAAATATCCTACAAAAGTCTTCATTCCTTAAAATTTTTGTTAACACTGCCACTGACATAATTCAACATATAGTAGGGATGTAGTCCCAGTTTTTCCACAACAGCAATTTAAGAACCAATTTGCCGGTGATTTCTTGTACTGCCGGGCAAATGTTCTTTCTCTACGAAAATAAGTTTTTATCATATATAGTGAGGTGAAAGGGCTTCATCAGTTAATTCTGCTAGGTTATGCACACAGTACCTGATACCAAAGTAAGAAGAGCTAAGAGTTTGGATGTGTTTAGAAAGACAAAAGGAAGCCAAGGTTATCCTGACTTCTACTTTGTCTTTTGCAGAATAGCATTCTGCTATGTTTCACACTGGACAATCTCTCTAGCCCCAAATGTCTTGGGTGATTCTGTTAAAAATAGCAATTTGGGTAACAGACTCCACATATTCTCTTTCTTCCTTATGCCTCAAGTAATCAGAAAATCCACTAATGCAAAGCTCTGGTCACCTGATTGTCCTACTGGGGTATTGCAGACAATTTGGTGCAAGACAACAAGAAATGCATATGTGAATGATGCTTCAAACAAGAAACAAGGCATACCACAGGTAGCATTTGACTAGGGAAAAAGTTTAAAAGTATACAAAAATTAGTTCTAGCAGTATTTACCTGTAATAGAGATAGTTAAATGCAGTCAGCTGCATAATGAGACTATAATGTGAAAGCAAAAAGCACAACAAAGAGCAAAAGTTGACCACAAGGCAAGGTGGATACTGTGGACTCAAAACCAGTGCCAGGATTCCCCAGTGCCTTTCAGCTGGAAGCTGCCCAAGGCTGGAAACGAGAAGCTACTCATCCCATGCATAACGTAGATTGCTTTGTTACCTGTTCTGTTTAATCAGGAAACAAATCAATGTAACCCATATGACTGGAATAGTCTGAGCTCTTGCTTGTTACTACTGCCTGTACACCTGCAAAATGTGTCACAAGGGGTTTTGATCCAAACCATTTCTTTTCTAACACCTTTTCCTAGCCACTATTTCCTAGATGTTTTATTTAAGGCTGTAGAATACATCAGTCTACATGACAAATACATATGAACACATTGCACTGTGAAATATCTGGTTTCAGAGATAATATGGTAGAAATCTTTTGAAAACGTTGCATTTCGAGTGGTTTTGCTAATGAACCACCCACCAAAAGGGAGTAGCATGCCTTAAAGGAAGCAGTCTCTAGAATGCTGAATAACTCAGCACTCAGGAGAACAGCATTTTGTTTCTTCTGTGCATTTTAACCTCTGCTCTGCAGGGAATATTCTCTAGGATGGCATCTAAAGAAAGCATATTAGGTTCTATGCTAATCAGTTCCGAGCCTTTCAAGTAACTGCTGCTGATTGTATCAAAAATGTGCCAAGAGAAACAAACTGTGAATGCAAAATCCATTTGAATTTTCTTTTGAAGATACAAGTAAAAACTTCTGGCATCACCAGTGCTTTCAGCAGTGTAAGATTTTCATACTTTATGCACTTCAAAGTGCAGATGAGGATTATGACCTTATATATTGCATATGCACCTATATTTTATTTATACTGCATCTGTGCAATCAAGAGAAAAGATATTTCCATGACCTTCTACCAGCAAGAAACCTAACAAGAGTATTCAGACCTATTGAAAATTCACAGTTAATTAAAGGTTAAAAGGAACTTGCCAATTAGTATGAAAGATAATTGTCCTCCTTTGGCTACCTGATTATGTTTTCCTTTGAATACACTGAAGTGTATGTTGTCATGCTGTTGGTAAATGTAATCATAATGCACTCACAATACCTCCTGGCTTAGAAACCAAAATTCTATGTGAAGTTTATAATTATCCTTTCATTATGCATATGAACATCTTTGTATAGTTGTGGGGGAAAAATATCAGTAACACAGTAAAGGTAAGCAAGGCTTAGAACCCAAAGAAGTGGCAGTTGTAGTGAGTATCACTTTTATTTCTAAAAATGCAAGAGAAAAAGAAAACACTAAGGCTATAGTGAAATCCAAAAGATGAGAAACAACTAATGATAATTCTAACAATAATTGTGATCTTTTTTCATTTGCTATTCGTGTTACCAAGAACAATACACAGTGCTTCAGATGCAAATAGCATGGAGCTGTGTCCTGCCCATTTCATTTACCGGGTCACAGACAACAAAGATGTTCTTGCTCTCTCTCTGTCTCTCAAAAACAAAATAAATCAGAAAACACCAAAACACTCCCCGAAATGGCAAGTAAAGAATGAATTAATGTGTTTTGCTGAAACAAGAGCTCAGCCAGTAATCCAGTAAATAGAGAAATCACTGTTTTACCTCTAGTTGTCATCATAAGCTATCTATAAAAGACTTCCATTTTCAGAACTGTGTATTGCTTCAAAATTAATTAATTATTTAAGGAAACTGACTTTAATGTAATGATTAAAAAAATGTTAATGATTACATGTTGTTGACATACCATAGCTTGCTATTTGTGGTATTAGAGAAAAAAGACATACTATTTTTCCTATCAATAGGTTTATAATTTACAAATCTATGGCTGTAAAGAGAAATTTCTCTGGTTCTAAATGAACTTTCTCTTGCAAAAATTATCTGATTGCTCTTTTTCTCAATTGACTATCTTAAGGTAATTTTGTATATTCTCTTTTCCCCGGCATTGCTCCCTTTATGTATTATTTTTCTTCAAAGTTTCCCTCCCTGTACTGGAGCACCTCTCCTTGTTACGCAAAAAACCACACCACACCAAAACAACCCAGAAGACTTCTCTGGGTCTAGAATTCTATTTATCCCATTTATAGTATTTATTCTACCTTAGCCTCCTAATCTTGTTTTCTCTCTTTTCTATTTTAACTTTTTGGGACAGACACTTTTTGTTATCACAATACCGGCCCATGCACTGTCAAGCCAATCAGTCAATCAATCTACTGACATAGTTAAATTCTATTCAACTTCTCTATAACGACAGTTAAAATTTAAATTCAAGTTTGTAATGTTTCAATATAAAATTTTGGCAAAGTTTCTCTCTTTTCACAGAATTATTTTAGAAGTGCGTCAAGATCCCGTGATTAATTCCGAAAAATGACAAGGACACCCTTTGATCGCTAGACACGATGGCAAATTTGCTGTGGGTTTTCTCAAATCTGAATGCTGGAGACAATTGAATTTTCTTCCTGACATTTATGAGTCTCTTGGTACTTACGACAATTTTTCAATTTTTGCAACTACACTTGCTGCTATAATACATATGTATGTATTCCAATAATCTGACAAAGGCATTATGAATTATTTCTACTCATATTCAAGAAGAACTGGCACTTAGTTTCTGTTATAAAAATTGTGAATACTGGCACAAATAACCTCTCAGTTATGTTCATCAGGAGAATTGGCTTGGCATGGAATGAGAATGAAAACAGGACATAAGCTACAGCAAACAACTTTCACATGCTGTTTTAACCACTACGATATTAACCTTATTTAAATTACCCTCAGATCTCATGCCGTTCTGCACAATGCACTTCCAACCACTACAGTAGATTTATTTTTTTTTTTTTGTATTCCCAGGACTTTGAAGTTGGCAAGAATTATGCAAAAAGATTTGGAAGCAGATTTATTTTTCTTCTTTAGTTACTTTGCTTATTTTCCACAGAGAAATGGATATTTGGTTTCTCAGTCCTTCACGTGTTGTGAGGACAAAAAAGTATTTGTCTCAAAGCAGGAAAAGCAAATTACCAAAGGTATTTTTGAAAGGTATATATGCAATCCACTGGCTGATGTGTCATTACAAGCAACTAAAATTTCTTGTTACTGTATTTTTTCCCATTTTAAATGTTTTGTGATGCTCGTGCCTTCCTAAAACTAAATGGTACACTATGTTACATAAATATTACCAGTTGTCATGATAATTTTAAGTTGAACAAGAAATTCTAGCACAAATTACTCTTGTCACAAACGATTTTTCTAAAAATAAATTTTTGCCTGCTTACTAATAACACAAAACTGAAACCCTAAAGATTCAAGCTAATCACTTATTCTTTTAAACAAAACACATGTTGACTCATTGGTCCATGCTGGAGTGGGCTGACATTACCTTTGAAACCTCTGTGTGAACTGCTTATAAACAGCTTGACAAATATTCAATACCATAGTAATTTCAGGCTTTTTTGTTTTGTTTTTTTTTTGTGTGTTGTTTGCTAATTTTTTTTCCCTCAAATTATCCTATTTGCTAAAAGGAAAATTGTTTTCTGCCATTATCCTGCCTGCCAACATGTAGTCCTTGCAGAAGGCAGCATTTCATTGAGCATCATGTGAGCTGATCTGTAGTACCAGCTTTTTTTTGGTTTTACCAGTGAAGCCCTGTGGCGGTGCCTCAGCCTTCTGGAGGGCTGCAGCACCCTCGTGGTCATCGGACCACTGCCACATATGTGTGTTCCACCCTCGTGTTTGTATTCCCTGTTTATTATGTATGTTCTCCGTTCAATGTGTATGTCCCCTGTTAAATATTCATTATGTTCTCGAAAGTTCTGTTCACTACGACACCCCATTGGTTCCTCCCTACCCAGTCCCTCCTTCCCCAGTTCCGATTTGTTCCCCAGTTGTCCCTCAAGTTTCCCTCTGCCCTTTTGCCCTTCCCTGACTGGTTGCCCTGTTCCCCTTATAAACCCTGATCTTCAGCTTTCCCAGTGTCTTCATCCCTGGACCCTCCACAATAAACCTTCTTGCTGGAACCCACACGAAGACCCTTCCCTCCTCCTTTGCCTCCGGCGCCTCCCCAGCTGACACTCTGCGAGCCCCCTTCCCCACTCGGGAAGGACTGCACAGCAATAACAACAGCCAGCTCCTGCCAGCAGTGGCCGGCCCCTGTGGCCAGGGACGCTGCAGGACAGCCGCAGATTCCCTCGAAGAGGGGTGGCTCGAGGGGAGCCGACGCGGCGAAGCCCTGTGATGATGGTCAACATTCTTGATGTAATAGAGGCTGGGTGAAATAGAAGAGTTGGCAATTATCTCATTAATTAACGTCCTTTTCATTACAAATGTAAACTAAAACTTTATATATACTAAAGAGGCCTCCAAATTTTCATGAGAAAGCATAGAAAGAAAATGAAAACCTTATAACAAGGAGACCTCTTGCCTAAACCCTTTTTCTTTCCTTCACTGAACTTTTATGTCTTTTCAAATTAAATTCCTGTCCAGACAAACAGGTCAGGGCAAAGAAATCAACTGGTTTTTTTAAATAGAACACCTTAGGATATATTGCAAATTAAAACCAAGCCTGCACTTCCAATTTACACTTTGCTGATGGCTGAGTATTCAGAATACATGGAAAAAAAGTGAAAGAGAGCAATGCAAACTTAGTGGAATCAAGGAAATGTGTTCTATTTCCAGCTGACAGAGAAAAAAGAAAGGCTCACCTTTATATCATTATCATGCTGAAAAAGAGCGAGTGATATTTTGAAATAACAATCAGTTCCTAAACATTGATTGAAAAATCCTGCAGTGATCTGACGAATGCGGGGCTAATCAGTCATCTAAACCTGGAGCAAGGTTTGGAGACAACAGATCCCAAACACACAGCCCTTCCTTCTGCAACAGAGAACTTTATAATTAATATTCTGTCATCTGCAGATCATGCACAACACATCTGGATATGGTTATATCTAGTATATTTAAATATATACTACAGCTGGAGATACTACCTTTTTCCCCCCATAATTTATTAATTAAATAGATTTTAAAAATGAAAAAAAAAAAATCTAATAGCACAAGTAAGGTACACATATGGTAAACCTATAAGCATTCAGTCAAAACAGAGTTAAATTTTCCCTAATTATACAAGAAATGACATTGAGAATTAGAAAAGAGTTCACAACAAGTTCTTGTTTCAGCTGGGTTTACATTATCATTCAGAATTTTGATTCAAGATTGGGACAGGGTCTGGACGTTGTTTGGACTGCACCAATTTCCTGTGAGTGATTGCAGGGTACTGTCTGGATTTAGACACAGTGTGGATTCCTGTATGGGATTCATTGCATTCTGGTTATTATATCAGGATGCCAGGTGAGAAGACAGTTAATAGTTTTTAAATAGACATCAAGAACATATTTATCAGGAGGATAAAAAATATTAAAAATAGACTATGCTTTTATCAGACTGTGCCTATCAAATTTTTTAGCATTTTGTCCCAAGAAAAAGTCCAAAATTTGGGAAGTTCCATATGCAGATTTTCGGAATGGGTTCATATTATTGTCTTGGGTAACTCCTGATGAACGGCAAAAAGTTATTGTGACCTCAATAATTAAGCCAGAAGTAGACTAAATATAAATTTTTTAGTCTAAGATAAGTATATTATCTGTAAAAAGCTACTTTTTTTTTTTTTTTCAGAATATGGCAATGGAAAAATTAAATCAAACTGGGAAATTTTGTTTTGCTATTTCTGTTTTTAGAATTTATTTAAGAGAAATAGAATGGAATTTGCAAGTCATACCTACCACAACATTCAATGTTAGGAAAAAAGAAACTAGCTTTATTGTGGTGAAATTTATGTTTAGAGGGAAAAGCCATTCCGCCACTTTTTGGCTGAAAAGATTTCAAACCCCACTCTAAATTTTAGTTCAGTGAATCAACTGTCTATAAATACTACTGAGAGTAGTCACTAGCAGTTCGCTGTTAGTTCTGTTCCTATGTGTAGACTTTATTAAGTGTCCAGAAAAACAAATGAGTCCCAGGGTTGTTTAAATCAGTGTTTTACTTATTGACAGACTTTACCAATGTCATCCCTTTGGTATATTTTTAAAGGTTTCTAAGTTTATTTTTAAAGGTTTCTGTCACATGCCTGATCGTCATGTGTTTCGTAACTCATTAAAATAGCAATAATATTTAATCATCACACAGGTTTTCAGCTAACTAATTTAGTGAAAAATGATAGTTGAACTTGAAATTCAAAGTTCAAGTTGCCTGTCAGTAGTGAATAATGCTAACTGGGCATGTTACCACTCCCGATATTTTGTTGAAAAAGGATACCAGTCATACTGCTTATAAGTGAATCTTCTCATTCATCAAATGGAAAATTAGTTCATCACTGTATTGATCCCAAAAGCAAAGAAGTGGGAAATATATAGCACTTCTGTCAGTAATAATTCTTATAATCCCTAGCCTGTGATAGGCACAATCCAGTTACAGTCTAAGGATGTGTTCTTCTGTCAAATGTGCTTACGCTTGTGAGACTGGCATCAAAAATTATAAAAGATGGAAAAGGATGCTAAGCCAGAAGACTGACTGCTTTCACTTAAAAAACCCTGTGATGACAAGCTTACCAGAAAATGAAAGAAAATATGGTGTCACTAAATAACACATGGAATAAAAGAGCAAGAGTCCAATATCCAGCCCACATTTCCACGCTAATTTACACATTTGCCTGGCAGCATTGGTAGTTCTAATTGTGCCACTAGAAAAGCTGGAAAGGCTTTGAGTAGTAACCAATGGACAACTCAACTCTGTAGTCTGAGAACACCAACTAAATGGAATCAGTTCAACATCACAGTCACTGTACAGCCACTGTACAGCCACTGTGCACTCTGTCTCAAGCCTACGGAAGCACAGGCAGCTTGGACTGCTTACCTGTGACTTACAGAGAACATTTTCACAGAGGGTACACAAAAGCTTCCACTTTATGTCCCCAGACAGAAGGGATTTTGCCTCTTTCTTGCTTCTGTGCCCTTCTACAAGTGCTCACAGGTTTTCCATGGTTGTTTGAGTATAAAGGGGGTTGTTAGCTCAGAAACACCACCTGGGAAAAAGAAAGTGTAAGTTCAGCAGCAGAGGAGAAAGAACGAACCTGCTTAAGTAAATTCTGAGAGGTAATTACCTTCTGTGAGAAAACTGTCTGCATAGGAGACACACAGTAAATATCATATATTCTGCTTTATTAAGTCTTGCCACACTGTCTCATATGCCATTTCAGAAGTAAACTGCAGATACAGGAAATTGCGAAAAGTTGAGGGTAGAACTGGTTGGAAAACCATGCTTAGAGCTTGGTTGTAAAGAGAGATGTGCATGGAGTAGAATTCAGTAGATGAGTGCAAATATCTTTTTTTAGCTGACTGAGAGAACAGAAGGAATTCTTCTTGAAAGCTTTCAGCAAACAGAGAGGAACCACAAACATGTTAAAAGACCAGCTTGTCATACAGAAGACTGACAAACTGCATAAATTATATGAAATATAGTATCTAGTTAAGGAAGCCTAAGATCCCACAGTTTAGGAGAAACAAATGAGCAAAAACAAACTGAAGGTTTTAAAGGCCAAATGAGACAAATACTCTTTGTCACGTTTTAACACAGACTCAGATAATCTTGTATTATCACAGGGAGATGGAGGAGACAACTTCTTGATTTCTTTACACTCTTTGCAGTTCTGTTTTCTAGATAGGTACGACATATAAAATGGGGCTATTGTAATTTCACTGACTGTGAAGTGAGTTGTAAGGATAAGTGTATTAAAAATTTTATGGAAGTGAGGACCAGATAAAAAATTGCTTTTGTAAGGCAGATGAAGAAATGAAAGGTAAAAACCACAGAGAATCATTTTCAATATTGTGGAAGTTCTTACATGACATGCAACTAAGTGAAAACAGCGGATATGATCCAGAAAGTTGTTGTTGGTGTAAAATGTCTATCCTAGAATGCATTATAAAAACACAAATTTCTTGCTAAATTAAACGTCCTGCTTTTATTTTAAATAATATAAAATCACATTTGTGCAGAAATTGTATTTGAGTTTTGAAACTGTGAAAAAAAGCCAAAAGTCAATCTGAATTATCAGAAAAAAAGTGCCAAAATTTAAGACTCCCCCCCAAAAAAAAAAAAAAAAAAACCACAAAAATTTCCTTAATTTTGTGTTATGGAGGGAAAAGAATGAATGTGTAATGGTGGGAATGATTCCATTGGAAAGAAAAAAAATTGTTTTGTTACTCAGCTTGGCAAATGAACTGTACATTCACGGTCCCTATTGAGAAGATAAGAACAATTTCTTCTGATGAGAAAAGAGTGTAAGTGCTGCCATCTCTGACCACTAATAAAAGCTATTAAGGAAACAGCAGGGGACAAGTATTTGTTTGCTCCCCCTGCACGCTGGGTTTGTCTGCATTCGCTGTGGTTGTGCACAGAGCCATGCACAGCAAGCACGGCTATTCCTGGGAGCAGGGGCTTTCCCTCTGCCCTGTTCACAAGGAAATATTCATATGTGGATTTATGTGCTGCACAAATGTCTTATAAGCACTTGTGGGATCACCAGAGCTAACGAAGCGGGGTTTACAAAATCAGTCTGTCACGTGGATTCACTCCTGACAAGCAGGGAGCAGCGTGGCACTGCAGCATTCCACCAAGGGCATTAACGGGGTGTTTCAAATGTGAAGCTTAATTTTCACAAATCTTGCTTAGGCTTACTGTCTTTGATTTCTCTTTTTTATTTTTTTCTTTCAAATGTGCTAAAATTGTTCAGCGATTCAAAATTTACCAGTCACACAGTGATGCCCAGATTTTGATTTGAACACATGTACCTTTTTTTTTTTTTTTTAATAAAAAAAATTAGAAACTCGTCTTAGGCTGAAATTGCAGGTTTTGTAGTAAAAAAAAAAAACAAAAACCAAACCAATTTTTTTACAATTTTGCACACAATTAACACACGTTTGAATGTCATTGAAATAAATGCATATATTTGAAGCATGTTTGAAAATAAACAAAGGTGTAGAAATAAAACAGCAAAAATAAAAAAAGAACATTTAAAGAACAAGAACAGGACTGGTGGTGTGGACTATCTCTAACAAAAGGACAAAATTAGGATAAGAAGAAAATGATATTAACAGCAAATACAAAAATTCATCAGCAAAAATTTAAATGGAGGAGAAAGGAAAATAATAAAGAGAGCTAAGAACAGGTCATCATTGAGGACTGTAACAGCAAAAGGGGAAAAGAAGATTGAAGGCTAAAACAGCACTTAATTAAAACTATTAATTGAAATTGTATATGATTGCACAGGGAACGGTTATGTCAACAGCTAGTGAATATTAGATTAGATGCACAAATATTTTGCCTTTCATTTTTTATTTTTTAATTTAAATAAGTTCCTAGATATAAAGGAATCTGGAAGTCACCATTCCTTCTGCCTTCTTTACCAGAGGGAAAAAAAAAAAAAATCACATTTTTCTGATCTTGAAGCCAATCTGAAATGTTGTCAATGGAACAATTCTTAACACTTCTACAAACTTAGGGAGACTCATACTGAACTTTTACCACTATAATCAAACTGTTGTTTTACTGTGATATTATTTAGAAAACTATTAAGTTTTTAAGCTTTCATAATGTTTCTGAGAAGTGCTTCTCTTACTGGTCTCAAAGTCAGTATTTTTGTTAGAAAAAAAAAGCTTTCATTTCAGAAGATAAGGGACTCAATTTGCTGGTGTTCACGTGAGCTGCTTCAACTCCATCAAATTTGACCTCCGTATATCAAGTTTTTGCTAATAGAAAGGGTTATCTGCACTCACACTAGAATAGTGTGTGATATAACAGGTGGTTGCTAAGAACTGTTTGTCACACAGCATGAAATGGAAGGAACTGAACACAATGGATTAAACAGGAGAGCAAATTGGGCCAAATAGTTCAGAGAAAGGGGTTGAAGGGAAGATAATGTCACAAAAAATACTACAGGATCAAATGAGAGAAGCAACAGAATGAATTTAAAAGGGTAAGGTGGAAACAGTAGATAGATGAGAAAATTAGGAGAGCAAAAACTACAAAACCAACTGCTTAACCATAAGATTGGTAATTTAGGAGCCGGCAAGAAAGTTCTAAGGGTGAGGTGATAAGAACATACACAGAGTACTGCATGAACATAAGGTTAAGAGTCCACTAACGCGTTGAGAACCAGGAGACTGAGTGAAGGTTGCAAATGTGTTCCAAAGCACTCCAACTCATTTAAACTGTGCACAGAGCAGTCCCTGAAATCACCACTTTCCATTTAAGCCAGCAAACCAGTGGGAGGCTGGTGGTGTTCCTGTCACTGCCAGGAACATTGAACAAATCATGCTTTTCATCTGCATTTCCTCATCTACACAGTGACGCTTATAAATCTTAATTAATTTTTGCAAAGCAGAAAATTGTCTTTATGGATGTTTTTCTTCTCTGTAGATTTAAGGTAGGAAGGACCGCAAAGTTTATGTAGCACTTTTGTCATTAAAGAATTATCAAGCTTGTTTCTAAGTTGCAAAATAGAAACAGAAGTATTATAAAAGTATGCATATTATTATTTACAGAATCACAAAATGGTCAAGGTTGGCAGAGACATCTGGAAATCATCATTTCCCCATGTCTCTGCTCAAAGAGGGTGACCTAGATTAATCTGACCAGGATAGTGTCCAGATGGCTTTTGAATATCTCCAAAGATGGAGACTCCAGGCAACCTGTGCTCAGTCACTCTCAGTTAAAAAGTTTTCCCTTCTATTCGGAGGGAACCTCTTCTATTTCAGTTTGTGCCCATTGCCTCTTGTCTTGTTTTGGGCACCATCAAAAATGTTCAGCTTGGTGAATAAAATAAAAGACAGGCACGGTCAAATGCTCAAAACTCAAGTACATTCCTTCAAAGAGACAGTCTGTTTTCAGTTCTAGATATTCCATGACATTGCTGCTTTCTTATATTTCACATGTATGCAAATTCTGTCTGCAGTGAAAACATTTCTTGCTCCTTCAAATGCTGGACTGTTCTGATCAATAGCAAGGACAATTGCTGGAATAAGCTAAGTAATAACGGACAGCATACAGTCCAAATACTGTAATTTAGACCTCTGTCCAGATTTAAGACAGTATAAAAGAATATAAGCTTTTCCTAAACACTTCAGATCCTATACAATTAAGAACTAATAGCTAAAACCAGAATTTAGGTAGAGAATAGCCAAAAAGGGCTCATGAACTGATGCAAATGGAATCTGTAAGGTGAAGATCCTGATAACGTGGTTGAATTGAGATGCAGCAATGAAGCATTGCCAGGCTTTAGAAGCCAATTTGTGAAGTAAACAAATCAGCAGCACTAGCAAACAGTGGATGACTGTATAGAGCTTATTTGCTTACTCAGTGAGTGAAGGGAGAAATATCTGCTCATCATCCTCTCTTTTATCTGAGCCTGAGCTAATGCCCGTGCAGTCAATGGAATTTTTTCATTGACTTCTAAGATGAAATAAAATCTTTTGAAACAAGGGAACAAACTTGTTCCTAGTATTTTCACTATCTGAAATGCTGGAGGAGGATAATATTAAACCAAGTAAAACTGATTTGACACTTCTTTCCTGTTGAGAGCAATTTTTGTTCCCCTTAGGACACCCCAATTGTTAGCAAGCTTTTAACTCATTTGTCCAAATTGCTTGAGTAGTATAATTTTACTGCAACTCCTTAAAAGTCACTAGCATTTTGCCAGTTCAGCTTCATGGAATTCAGTTGAGTTAAACTGGTAAGAAGCATTTCAATGAAATAGTGGATCATGTCACTTAACACTCTCAATTTTTGCACCTCTGTTTTTGCTGTTTATATCTTTTGTTTTCTTTGTAGATTGCCCTTTTTCCCTTCTAAACAATTCTGTTTCATTCTCCCACACTTGATTCTTCCTGATAGTATTTTCTCAAATCTGAGTTCCAAATGGAAATGGAACTGGAATTTGTTTACTCACTTTCTTGGTTTGCAGCCCAATCATTCTGCATCAGTTCTGTTCCCACCAAGGAGGCAGGAAGAGGAATCATATGGTATTTTTACAGCCATTTGTTACTGCTTTGATGACTTCACAGTGCTCTGCACAAGTTGTCACCTGACGGATGGGTTTTTCTTGTGGGATGGGTTTTTTCAACTCTTCTCATCTTTAATGGCAAGAGATGTGTATGTTCATATGCACAGGAGTACGGTGTATGTTGTATCCAAACCATGCTAGTGTGCACAATAAAGTACAATATTTGGACAA
The DNA here is from genome assembly GCA_013398855.1 of Mohoua ochrocephala. NCBI lineage: Eukaryota > Metazoa > Chordata > Aves > Passeriformes > Acanthizidae > Mohoua > Mohoua ochrocephala. Next base: position 85,269 of record VZTA01006685.1, on the reverse strand, counting down.
AACATTTCAGAATTACTTGATCAGAGACTAAGAGAAAATTCCTCAGATCATTTGGGAGGACATAAAATTCAGCATGACTATAATTAGATTAAGTTCAACAAAATATTTTCATTCCAATGTCCTTCCACACAGAAAAACTATTTCCTTGACATTCTTTATCTGTGTAAAGATAAGGTATATTAGAAAGGTTATATGGGCCTGGATCTGCTTGGAGCACAGCTGGTGTTAGCTGAGTGCCAAGAGTCCATCAACCCCTGTCCTGTTAGTCCGCTCATTCCACAGCCTCCACAGAAAGCCTGTTCTCATAAACTTTCATAGCTATCTATGAGCATGAGAAGTAAGAGAAATAATCTTCTGTAAAGCCACCTCTGTGTTTGCCAAGAGCACAAGACTCTGGTAACAAGACTGGTAACAGTGGGAAAGAACAGTACAGGGTATTTTACAGTTCCTAACACTGCTCTCTAACAAATGAACATGCCATAACTATAAATGTATCACTTTCCTGGATAACTAGAATATTTGTCTTCACTTTTAACATGGAAAACAGGAATTCCCAATGCCTTGGAAATATAAAGACAAGTCTAAAATTTAGAGATATTTACCTTCAATAATAAATATGAACAGTTTATTATTTGAAGGTATCATTACCAGCATTTCTGAAAAGAAAAGTAATTTAATTGTTTGGAGAAGAGCTAGAATTTTGGACATAAGCCTTTATTTGTCCTTCACCAGTTCTTGGGGGGGGGGGAAGGAAAAAAAAGAATGTGCGTTTTTGAAAAGTTGCTCGGTTTTGCAAGGAGATTTCAATCTGAGATGGAACGGTGAGTTGTACAGGGAGAAAATGTAATTCCTGTATATTAATGATAAAATTATAAAATTGTGAAGTGCCCCAAGTTGATTTTGTTTATTGGTTTGGTTTTTCATCAACAGGCCAGAACTTTGACAAATAGAACCAAGCATTTGGACAACACTCTCAGACACAAGGTGTGACTCTTGAGCTGTCTTGTGCAGGGTCAGGAGATGATCCTAGGAGGGCACTTCCAACACAAAATATTCTGTGATTCTGTGAAATATAACTTACTGCAACTAATGGAGATGTTCATGTGGATGAACTACCCTCCATACTGCATCCTTCTCTAAGTAAAATGCTTTTATTAAGAAGAGAGGAAGAAGTCTTCATTAACTCTCTGAATTAGGTCAATCTCTTGAGCACTATCTTAATACAGAAAAAAACTTTAAAAACCTTGTATGCTGAGCTTCATAGGCATGGTCACTTAAAAAAGAAAATACACTCTGTGGATTCAAGTGTAAGCAGCCAGCTTTACACAATGTTGCTGAGGCAATTGATGCCACAAATTGGGGTAAAATGCCAGCTAGGAAGGATCCACTGAATAATCAGAGGAACAGGAAAACATCCCATCTCAACTGCTATCTGAAAGGATGCCCGGAGAACAGACCTTCCTAGCCGGCCTCTCTTCTAACCACTCCAGAGAGCCCCTCTGCCAGAACAGGAAGGCAAGGACTGTGTAATGAGCCACTGAAACACCGCTACAAAACCAAAGACAAGGAGGAAATCTTGGAGCTTATTTCTGAAAGTGGGAGCAAAAAGAGGATTTCACCATTTTGTATTTCAGATTCAAGTGGCCCCGACTGTAAAATGTGTGTGGTTGACCTCAATTTTGTGCAGTGCAGATCTGCAGCTCAGGTTTTCACAAAGCTCTCATGCTGTATCTGCCTCTGAATCAGACTTCATGGCTTGCTAGCTTTTTCACTAACATATCGTAAGCTCCCTCTTGTCATTGTACAAATACATCAATTTATTTAGGGTCTGTCTTTTAACAGATCAGTGTCTTTCGATCTCCTCTTTTAGCCTTGGCAAAATAACTTCAGTACCACCACTGGGGCTAAAGATCCCTCCTTATATACACTGTGTTTTCCTCTTGCGTTTGAGAGACTGTATTCTGGTTGAGATTTGAGAAACAGTAGCTTTGTACAACCTTTTAAAAGATTATTTATAAAAATATTAAAAGAATAGACTGGTAGCAGAACATTCAAAATTAAATGAGCATGGTAATCTATTCAGTACAACAAGCTACGAAGGTGGGCATCTATGAACCTGGTAACACTGTGAGGAGTATTCAAATTTCATTTTCCAAATGATCTCTCACTTTTACACCGTAGCCAAAACAGAAGCCAAACTCTGCAAAGAAATGTTCTAATAATGAAACATTAGAAAATGCTGAAATCCTGAAATCTGAAAGACATGGCAAGCTCCTCTTCCTTATATGAAATGCCACTGATTTGACAGAGGTGTTCAAACACATAAAACAACAGGATAATTAAAATATTATTTTTAATAAACTGAATATCCTTGATAGTATATTAGGTTTATATTCTGGCTAACTTATCTGTGTGTGGACATGTTCTATCTGGAAAATAAAGATTTAAGTACATTCAGGAAATTAACTGTGCTTACTTGTCTTGGTGAATAAGAGATACGCTTTGTGATGGTAAGTACTTATTTAAATGTTCCTCTGAAGTCTGAGAGCTTAGGAATTCCAAAGTCTTATAAAGAAGGGTGATATAGATGAAAATAAAATAAAATAGAACAGAGGAGGATATGTGAAAAGACAAAAAAAAAGCCGTAGAAGTCTCTAAGAAACCCCTTAGCAGAAGGGTGGTTAGTCCCATCTCACAAAAGGTCTTGAAATCTTGAATTTTTTGTTATATCAAAATGTGTTCAGCGAAATCAAGTGAAAGGAGAGAGAATATCAGCCTTGTCAACCATCAATGTAGGATGTAAGCACTGAGCAATTAAAAGACCTGCAATACCTTTCATAAAGATCAAGTAGATCATGCTTTTCTTTAAACAGAAATAATTACACTGCTCATTCATTAACTTCTTCATAAATCCTATTAATTTTGAACTGCTATATATCCTGGAAATGCAGTTGAGGCTAAATGAACCTCATTACACAGTGTCCATGAAAATGATAATAGGAGTAAGGATAGGAAGTGCAGATGGTAATAATTAATTGCTCATCTTTGAACATCACAAACTTTAAATCAACAGTTCTATTTTTAAAAAAAATTATTTTGTTTGCTACAGGTATTTTACTACAGTCCATTTTCATTTGCAGTAGTTTCTTTTTAATGCAATTTTTTAATGGTGAGGAGATAAACACGGAGTGATTTTTATCTATGTTTTTGATAAATGAATGTCTCAGCAAAATTTTACAGCTAAAAAGGTTATTTACTTAAGAGAGATTTCTGTATGTGGAAAGGTCAGATTTTTTTTAGATTGCTGTGAAATTGCTTCTGCCTTTTAGGAAATCTTCTAAGACGGCTCCTCTCCTTGTAGTGTTGACAAGGACACAGGAAGGATGTGGCCTGAAGAAATCAAATGAACAGCATAAAATCCTAGCTGGAATCTTCTACTGCCCAGTTTGTGGGGTTTGAAATTCTGTCAAAATGTTGAACAAAACAAGAAGAGAGAGAGGACTTCTGAGCAAAAATCAATAACCAAGTCTTTTGAACTGTCCATGCACAAAGTTCTAATGAAAATGTCCTTGAGGGAAGTTTAATAGTGGACTTTGAGATCAGCTCCTCCGTTGCCCTGATAGCATTGTAGAGCATTTGAAGTTTTCAAAGGTACCAATGCACAAAAGTTTGGCTCATACAGCTGAGGCTGGGGATGCCACTGAGGGATCTCAGAAACAGCAGTTTGCCACTGAAGACTGTACAGAATTCTGTATGTGTTATTTGCACTGTGTCAGGTTTTAGCTGGAGGGTACAATTTACTTCAAGGGAGTTTGTAAGACTTTAAATAGCATCTCTCCATGTACAAACTAATAAGTGATCAGATGCTCAGCGCACTACAAAAAGTGCTCTGGTCCAGCTAAAGGGATTTTACTTAATATACTGTAAATAGATGGAACTTTTATATGAATATAATTTATAAAATGTTAAATAAGGTTTGGATATAATATCCCATTAAGTGGGATTACATTTCTTTGTATCTGTGTGAGCCTGATAAAAAATGCAAAACATTCAGTACAGCATCAAGGTCATTCTGGGAGAACTGCCACACACATTAAACTGAGGTTAAAATGGTTGGTAAGTGAGGGTTGTACAGTAATTGCACTGCTGTTCCCCTAAAATACAAAATACAGACGTTTACTGTCCCTTTGGAGCATTTTTACCCCCAGTGCCATTGAGAATTCATATGCATTTACACTCAATTATAGTTAATGTTATTAGAAGAAAATCTTTCGGTATTAACATATAAGATATCTGGCACAAGCACAGGAAATGTTTCAATTATCTGAAGGCGTTAATTAAAAACACCCCAAAATGATTTTTTTTTTATTATATGATGTTTTTTTAGATAACCTATGTATCATAATAACGACATATCACAAAGTCAGCACAGCGATTTCCACAGAGACAGAAAAACAGCATTTTGAAATTACTTTTGCTTAATAAAATGGAGCCTTTCTCACTTTAATTTTACAGCAGTCTACCATGTTTTAAAAAACTGGTTCTTACACCTTTTTTACCTTTTAAACATTCCATTTATTTCAACAGAATTCACCCTTCAGTTCAGTAAACATTCTGCAACCATTCAGCCTGTGCTGCTGCCCGTGAAACCAGAGCCAAAGAGCCACTGCTGGTCAAGGTGAGGAGCTCATTGTTCCTGCCCTGGTCAGCTGGAAACTCAGAGAAAACAATCACCCTGGGCTTTAGAGCAACTGGGCATCCTCAGCAGACACAACACAACCATGAACTACCCAGACTTCCCTCAGGTCTGTTTCTAGTAATGCACCTCACCACTTAAACACGCCAAGATTCAGCTATTTAGTCCAAAGTACTTTGTTTTCCCTTCTTATGTGCAGCCACTGATTCGATATTTACGAAGTAACTGATTTTGCAGCCACTGCTGCACAAAGACTTTTCCACCTACAGATTATTCCATCCATTCAGGTATTAATTATGTCAATACAAAGATGGATAAAGATACCATACACATTCTCAACATTCAAAATACACAGAGAACTGTGATAGTAAGATATTTTTCCACTACATTTATATGCAGCCTAAACACGATGGCATTAATACAAAACAGGAACTCTTAAAGCAAATCCAGTAGGTAGAATCAGGACCAAGGAAGTATATTACTACAAAGAAGCGTATCAAGAGTTAGTGAAATAAATTATTGTATGTAATTGTGAATGGTTCAATTTATGGGAAGCATATCTATAAATACTACAAAGGTGAAGAGATATGAGAGTTCACATCTATCCTATTATGTGTAATTGAAAAATATCACCACGAAATCACACACTGCTTAAAAGTTTCAAGACCACAATTTAATGGACGTGTTCATCCCTAGCATGTGAATAATTCCTGAATGAACATGAACTGAGTGCTTAGAGAACTCTCAAATACTGTGACTTTCACTCTGGAGTTCTGTTAATGACATTTTTTTCACTCCATAATGGAGAGGAAGCATAATTCACTGAGCTATTTTGTCTTCTACAAAGCACTTGAGTCAATTCTATATCTGACTGAACAGAAAGATGCCAAAGAATTAATCACCACCTGCCTCCCAGTTAAAACTGTAAAGGCCAGTTTCCCTTGTTGTGAGTATTCACTTAGCCCTTAATGAAGCAGCACTTAAATATCACAATAGAACCATTCATTCTAAGAATTCTCTGCCATTTCCATCCTCCTCCTGCCATCCTTCCTCTCCATTAAACTGTTTCCTACTTCCAATTCAAATAACTTCGTAAAGCTTGTCACGGATTTTTAATGCTGTAGGAATACATATGGGTGGAATGCAATTGTTGGGGGAGATTTGGAGAGAAAATGAGATTTTTGTCATTCACTCTGTAAATCTGCTTTTGAAACAAAATGCATGAGCATTAATTATTAACATGAAAAAAAGAAAAAAAATGGCTCTTTTTTCATAATGTTTCTGAAATTAAAATAATATGTGGAACTTTTTGAAAATATAGCTTAGGGCCCCTAAAAAATTAGATTATCACCTAGAACTTACAATAAGTTGGCTTAGAAAATTTTAAATAGTAAACAAAAGGTTATAGAAGATGAGTGAGATTTCTTCTGTCTTGGATTCCACTCATATACAACAAAATTATGGTAATTTGGGCAGATTAATCTCTGCAGGAAGTTTTCATGTAAGTAGGATCTGGCTTTGGGAAGCGATAGGCACATAGACTGCCCTGGACAGGAGAACTCTGGCTGTCAATGAACATGTACCCATGTTCAGCTGAGGGAATTGATTCATGGCTGTGGTGGGCTATTTCCTACTAAAAAATCAATTAAGTGGCACAGATTAAAAGGGCAGAAAGTGTCCAAATCAGAGGCAACAGTTCATATTGATGGCATCTTTCAGCTGAGGGGCTTCGAAACATTAAAAAGGGAAGTCTAAACAAGACAAAAACATCCTGATTTTCTTTCCATTTGCCTAGAGTTTTAAACTAGACAGATACCTAGAAGCACAAATAAAAAAATGAGGTTTTGATAGCCATTAGTGAAATCTGTTCTCAATGACAACTGCTGGATTACATGATTCCTGTTTTAAATAAATTTTAAAATTTGGACTGATTTCATATTAATTTTCACTGCACTTAAAATACTGTTTCAACATCCAAGCGAGGCAAAATGATTCTTTTTTCAGTGCATACTAGACTGACTTCCCTGATCACAGCAGACTGAATTGTATTTTTGTGAGGCTCTTCAACAGGCAGCCAAATAAATAGCTTTTTCCCTGCTGCATGGTTTGCTGTTTGCTTAAGCAAAAATCCAATTTCTGGAGAAGACTCCACAAGGGCTAAATTCCCTGCCATTTACAAGTGTCCCATTAGAGTAGCTTTCTATATGGAAATAACAGTCCAAGAGAAGGAGAGAAAGAGTAGGTCTGAGGTCTACTCTTCCTGATGTGTTTTATTATTTCTTTTTCATTTGAAGAGTAGAGCTGTTCTCCCATGAGGAAGAGAGAGTAATATCTGAATACAAATGTCTTAAGAAAATGGAGCTTCTTTAAAAGTAAAATCCTCTCACTGGCTTTTTTTATTGTTCCCCCCGCCCCCCCCCCCGTATGCATCAAGGACAAGGGGAGACCTGACAGCTTCAGACTCAAGCTGTCTTTCGTTGAAAGGTTTTTAATTAGAAATTCAAAGAAAAAACTCCTACTGGGGCAGCATATATTAGAAATGTTGGGATTTGGGCTTGATTACTGTTTTCTTTAGTAGAAGTTCTCATTTTAAAACAACTGCAATTAGAAGGATGGGGTGAACAAGACCCTGTGCACCCAGTGACAATAAGACCTAAATTAAATGCACCTCTATGAACTTGCATTAATAGGACAGACATTCCAAATCTGCAGGATTAGAATTGATTATTGAAAGAAAGTTCACTGAAATTTAACAGCCATATAATGAACTCTGACATTCATCTACTTTACAAGTGATAGTCACGAAGCATCCTGTACCAGTTGGCACCCGTGCGTTTCACAGTGGTTCAACTACGAAAGCTGGTTTTAAATGTTTTTTTTTTTGGTTTTTTTACTTCAGGATTGTAATTATAATAATAATAAAAGTCTGGAGTTCACAAGGGTTTCTCTTGTACTGACAGGACATTGCTGGGTCACCAGATTGCTCCTGGTAATGGCAAGCAGTGATTTAGGGAGATGCCAGGCAGGGAGATGGGAACCTCACACCCTGTGCTGGTCACACTGCCTCTGAGATCTCGGGGGGTCAGGACACATACACCTCCCTGGTGGCTTCCACAGCAGCACTGACACTGCCTCGTCTCAGGGCACTGTCACGACACTGTTTGCATCCAGAATTCTGATGCATGTGATAGCATTTATATTCTGTAGCAGGCAAAGGGCACTTAGGAACCTGGCAGGTTTGGATGCATATATTACATATCTAATTTCCTGAGCGATGCTTTTATCTGGGGATATTTTGCACTAGAATACTGACCATAAACTCACTGAGCGCACAAATTCAAACTCTTAGCTCTAGTGATTGAAGTTGTTTGGTTTTGGCCTCTGGATTACTAGTAGCATTTATAAAAAAGTCGTTTGAATTTGAGAATTCATCACCTTACCTCTCTTCTGAAAAGGAGTTATGTGCATATACTCTATGAATATTTAAATTACAGAGCTTAAACATGTATTTGAAGTGTATTCAGAACCTTCTCCTTGAACAAAGAGGGCCTTTGAGGAAAAGTAGGAAACTGGCATACATAACACCCAAGTAAAAAAGGAATGGAAATGACTAAAGAGTTAAATTTATGTAAGACATTGGATTACATAAGATGACCAGGGTTCATAGTTGAGACAAAAATAAAACCTGTTTTTTTCCTTTTTCACACAGCGTCAAAATAGGAACATGACATGAGAAGCTACTGGGAAATCTATTTTGTGCAAGACAAAGCTCCTAGAAACCCATAGTCCCACTTGCTTGGAACAAGTGACCTGAAAAATACTACTTAATGAGAACTTAGTTTTTATCCAAAAGCCACTTCAGAATAGGCCCTCGGCAGAGCGTTTCTGTTCTGCTTCTGTTTTGACCAAGGCCAGAATGTGGGGAGCTCTGTGTCTATTATTCCATTAATCTGCGCACGTTTAGTGCATTTTAGTGTTTTATGACGGTGAGAACGTAATTTGGTACAAAACAATAGCTTGACTTTTCTAAATGTAATCTACTAGTGAGGTTTAAAAGTTCGGTTCAAATGTCTGAACAGTCAGTGTGAGATACCTTCCTTTGTTAAGCTATTTTCTACCTACGTTCATTTACCTTATCTTATTACTGTGCTATTTCTCCTTTATAATTTAATTTGTTGCATTCTACAGCAGTTCAAAGGTGTCTGCCTTAACATATTTATGCACTGTTTACAAAAGGCATTTATAAACATAATAAACCACTTTTGGACCTTTGAGACTGAAAAATCAGTAAAATATTATGAGATGTGATAATTTTTTATCTTAATACTAGAACTTATTTCGCTGGCAGTGCAGAGAGTAGTTTGTTTATTTTAATTAATGCCAATAAACAAGAATCCTTCCTAGGAAGATTCGTGAGTCTTGCCTCGCAAGAACAGGGCCCTGGTTCTCTAGAAGACGCATGCAGACATTTCACCTCTGAATCATTTCTTTAATATTTAGAAGAATACAGAGCATAAGTAATTTTTAATAAGAAAATATTTTTAATTCTATTTCATAATGAAATCTAGACTTTAATGATTTTAATGTAAAAATTTTATATTAACCTTTAAAGTGAATGTAGTAAAAAAATTTCCAGTGCTTAGAGATATTACAAACCTCTGTAAAATTCTGAAAGTTGAGCTCAAGGCAATACTTATAAACGAGGAATTGCGCTGAACTTATTCAAATAACCTATCATGGTTTTGTCTTAAATGTAATTATATATTTTTGGATTCTATAATTTTCATACAGTTTCTTGGTTTTGTTTAGGGGATTACCATTTTGAATTCATACAAGCTTTACTATCTTAGAATATCTCTAAAATTTGCCTGTTATGATGTTTGGAGAAAAAAAAATTAAAAGCATTACAAATCCTAAAAATGCATAAATCTTTATATCTATTATCATTAAGAAAAATCACCTAAATGACCTGTAAAGAAAAATTTCCAACTATGATGTACTTGGTGCTAAAAATTTTTTGACATACCTTATGAATTGATGCAAAGTTGCTGGATGTTTTAGACACCTCAGATGTACCACTGTTCAGCTGGAGTTTAAATTGCCTTTGGATGTCAGTAGGTGTTGTATCAGATTACTATAGTTTAAAAAAACAAGCGAGTTCATTTTGCAGAAATACCAATAACTCCTGGCAACAGTGACTTGCTAGGATTAGATACGTGCTGCATTGCCTTCATTCTTAGCTACATTAATTCCCAGTACCTGAAACATTACATTTCAAAGATTTTTAGGGTACGAGGAGAGAATTCTGTCTTTAAAAATTAGTCTTGTGTTGAATTGTTAAAAAGACAGTTGAGTCCAATGTGTGTGGCATGTTCAATATGTGTGTCTGTCTTCAGGTAAACTCTAAATATCAGCATGATCGATGCCTAGAGTAAGTTCAAAACACTTTGGTCCTAAACAATCATGATTGACAAAATTGCCCATGTTTGTGAATTTTTTATTTCTGCCTATAGGTTATTTTTTAAATGCATGAATCAAAATAGCTGTACTGAAATGGGAATAACTATATTACATGAATATAATTACGTGTCCAGGGGCAATTCCTACTATGGCTGCCAAAGAATTCTTACTATCAAGGAAGCGTGAGACAGGTTAAGAAAATAAAAATAAAAAATAACCCTCCCAAAGCCACAAACAAACAAACAAAAAAAACCCCACAACAAACAAACAAACAAACAACTCCCCTCCCTCTCACCCCCAATCATAGATATTAGCTATTTCTGAATTGATTCAGTCAGAGCATCTTGGTCAAATTGTCAGGAGCTAAGAAGACCTTTTAGATAATAACATTTAAAAATAGTGTCCTAACTACAGATGTATATGGCTAAAGATACTCCATGGTGAAATTGGTTAATATTATCAGAAGGTGAATCCAGCATATCTGACAAAGGATGCTGGTTTGGGGGTTTTTTTAACAAACTTTCCTTGGCTGATTAATGAAGAACTTTTGAAACAATTTAATCTATCCAGGGATGTGACTGTTAGTTTATATTTTTCAAGGCTGATTACTGAAGAAGTTCTAAAGCAGTTTATTCTGTTCAGGGGTGTTAAACAAATATGTCAACATTCATTTTACATTTGTGTCTACCACAGCCAAATGAGAAGAATGCTGGAAATAGATTGCAGTGCTCTGTTTGCTCAAGGAAAAAAAAAGTCAATATGCTTCATATTTTATAGAAGACGCAAACTCCTTTGTAAGATGAATGCTTTTCAGATTGAGCTTTTCAGTAGCTTTACTGTACAGATTATGTTCTGGCATTCTGCCATATAATGATATATAACCTTATAGCTCACTATTATGCAAATAACAATTTGGCTGGGAGAACTGAGTGCTTAGATTTTCTCTAAGGACTATCATATATTTCAAACTTCTAACACCAAATTATATTTGACACTTAATTTGAACTCAATTTATGTAGAAAAATAATTTAAAAAACCCTCTTGTGTAAATTTCTAATAAGTGTTACATTTTAATTTTTCCCTTTTTTCATATGTAGATATATATGTGCAGGGGAGGTTTAATTGGGATTGACATCATCCATCATTATGTAGTACACCATATATGGAAAGGTATTCTAAGCCAGGATCACACAGTACAAAGTAAAATATATATGGAAAACAATAGCAAAAATGTTAAAATTCATACATGCGTCTCCTATTAATTAATTTTTACAAAATAAGACTGACAGGTACATATGCATTCGACCATGTTGTACAAGGAATTAATAATGGAGAATGGCGGAGGAAGCATAATGAAGTTCAGGAGCTAGTAATTAATCTGGGAAAGGTCAGTTCTAACCTGCACTCCTGCTTCCACATCTCTCAGATTTACCTGGTGGGGCCAATACAAAACTCCTGGGAGAGATCATTTCATCTCCATCCCAGCCCTACCAAGGACACCAAGGCTGAATTTGGCACAGATTTTTTTCTCACCAGTGGCTCAGGCTCTCGATCCAGAAGCTGGAGTGACAGCACGTGTAAATATTTAATTTACAATTAATATTTTAATTGTAATTCTCTGCAAATTCTCAAGCACTAAATCTATCCCATTCTTTTTCTATACTTGTGTGTCCATATAGTGTGAAGGGTTAGATTACTTACTCAGAAGTATTTATTTCTGCTCTTCTGTTGCTTTGCCTCATCTTTATTATATCATCTTACACTTAAATATTTGTTAAGCACTTTTGTTACCTTGAATTAACACAGTCAAAGGTCCATCACATCATGTCACAATCATAGCTCTCTGAAGTCCTAGGCTGTTTGATACTGTCCTTATTTAAGTTTATGTTAATAAAAATATAGAAAGGAACAATATAGGAGCAGATTTCCAATGCTACTTAAAAAGTGCACTGTTTCTTGAATACAAGTGGAATGTCTTTTAAGTCTTCATGAATTTCACAGCAGAGCTTAGATCTAGAAAATGGTAAAAAAAAAAAGCAGCCAGCCAAAGGAAAAAAAATCAGTTGTGTGATTGAGAAGTTTCCTGTAGCTCCATACCTCTGACAGGTCAAAGTTAGTCACATGTTGATAATTTTCATACCTTTGGGAATGATGGGTGTCTCTTTAACGAGTATTAGAGAGCAGAGTTGGAACACGAGTCAGATACTGAAGTTGAATATCTGCTTATACTTCCACGGACAGTGATTTGGGTATGGGTTTTTCAAAAGTTTTCTCTCTGAACACAGTGTGTGCAGTCCTTTATTAGTCCTGTGTTTAAAGCCAGGGCTCTGTTGGTCCAATACCGTGTCAGCAAATGACTGCTTGAGATGGAGGATAATGTAAAAATCAGAACAAGGTAGGAGAAGCTAACAATAAGTTCAGGCAGAGGATTAGAATGGTTCTAACTACCAGAGAGAGGATAAATGTTTACATTAATAACACCACGAGCAGTAACCTTGGAGGTTTACTGTACCAAGAGAACAGGTACCCAAGGGCCTTGAAACTGCTGCAAGACATAAAATCTCAAATAGTTTGTTTATTCAAACATATCTTACTCTGCACAGAAAACAACAAAAATCCAGCTTAAAGTGTCTCCATAATAATTTCTCCCTCATTCTTTGATGTCAATATTTGTTTCTATGCAGGAACAATCCTCATACATCAGCAACAACAATGAAAACTGTGGCATTGGGAGGAAACACAATCTCCAGCTCCAGCAATATTGAACAGTAACTGATTCTGCTTGGTCGTGATAGTCTTTTCAGTCTGTCACTGTTCACTGTCCCTTCAGGCATGTCAGTCACAGCGTTTCTCTCCCACATGTTTCCTAAGTCCCCCTATCACGCATTCTTACATCTGCTCTATGTTGAGTGGCATTTTTCTGCCAAGCCGTGCAAAGGGATCCCTACATTTTCGAAAGGACCTCCATGTTTGATGCACATCAGTAAAGTCTTGGAACGAATAACAGGAAAAGGTGTTTCAATATTTCCCAATGGATGGTTTATGTAAAAGGAAATGGTAGATGGAAACACCAACTATAACGAAGAACTGATTTTAAAACAACCAACCAACCAACCAACCAAACTAAAGAATTGCAATCTGCTTGAATTGTGGGAAGACTTCCATTAAGTAAGCACTGAATTTGAAATAAAGTGAAGGTATAAAAAAACCCCAAGACAAGAATACTCTTGTAGTCTGTTGCTGTTTGGGGTAAATGTGGTCTTGGACTGTTAAGAAATCTCTGTGGTAATCAATGACTTTAAACACTGCGAATGTGTATTTGACAACAGCAGCCTTGCCTGTGCAAATTAGCTAAGGATTTATCATTGACTGTGTTATCAAATTCATTTTGCAGAGTTTTATCCTGTGGCAAAAAAATTCACTCCTAGGAGAACCCTGTCTTTCCAACTCTTCACCTAAAAGAAAACTTTCTGTTGGAAGCTTGCTCTAGGACAATTGGTCATACTTTGATTGGGATGGTGCAAGAAGCACAAATCCCTGTGCCAAATTTTATTTTTTTTCTTTTTTCTTTTATTACTAGGTCCTATAACACCACCCTGATAAAAATTATTAGCTTAATCTTGCAAAAAAAAATTAACCTTCCATAAATCTTGACCTAATGACATGCTGGGCAGGTAGAACTGAAAATGGCTCAAAGACTTTGCAGTTTATCTACACTGATACCACTGTTCCAATGTACATAGCAGTATTCAAATAATTCACATTGAAACTGTAGAAAAATCATGCTTTTGGAAGTTTGAATCAAAGAGGGAAAATGAAACTGACGTTATGTCTTCTTCTGTAAGCAAAAACAACTTGTTTTTCCTGTTTTGAAAATCCTTACATAAAAATTGTTTCAAGCAACTTCACTTTTAAGTAATTTAAAACTGACTTATGCCTACAGTAAAGAGAAAAAAAAAATTTCCCTATCAAAATGTTCAGCAGCATGCCATGAGTTTAGGGGAAATTATTGTGATCACAGTCCATAAAATAGACCATGAGACCTTGTCTAGCTTTAAATAATGATCCTGAAAGTGATCTAGCCATGGCAATGCTCAGCTCAGATCACTAGTCCATGCAGCATTTTATTTAGTGAGATTTCGTGCCTCGCCCGAGCCAGATAATTAAAGATAGCTAAATATGCATTAATTATAGTCATATCTGCTGCATACACATACTCAAACTCAGTTTGAGGAAGGGTAGAAAAATCCACAGCACAGGCTTGTGTGTGTATTTGTTGTACGGTCATATAATATCATAAAATAAATGGTACAGACAGCTTGAATTTTTTTTTTCTATTAAAAAACCCTCCAGGAATTATCATACCTTGAATATAAACCTTAATTTCCATAATCTAGGGCAAAGGACAGTGTGCATTTTCTCCTCTGGTAAATACTGGCAGAAAAAAAAAATGTAGATTAATCAAATGATGCTGTTCCAACATTAACTCAAAATACTCCATTGGATGATTATCCCATCAATAGAACTAAGAAAATAATTCTCAGTGAATGATTTCCCTAATAATTTTTTGTTATTCTACTCTCACATTGTCTGTGAGAACACTGCAGCTTGCCTAAGTTGAATCACCTTTCACTTTTCTTCAGTTATTTTGGGAAAGACTTCGGAATAATTCAACTAATGTTATTTTATTTATTTTTATTTATTTATTTATTTATTTATGTATGTTTAAGCTTTGACTTGTGGCAGTATTCAACTGGATACATTCAGGTACTGGATGAGCATAAGCCAAACAGAAGACCTTGTGAATACAGTTGTTTTAAAGGTTCCTACTCTGCATAAGAACCCTTCTTTTTCCCCCATCCAGAACACCCTCTCTAGCAGGGAAGCCATTGAAACTAAATAGAGTAAGGTAAGTTAAATATCAAATACCTTCCTTATTTTCTCTTGCCTATACATGCTATTTCTTTTACCCTGAATATCTGAAAAAAGCACAATATTGCGTGAGACTTCTGTTATGGAAACAAACCTACATACACAGAAATAACACTAAATCAGAAACAACAGCTAAACAAGGGGTAGTGAAGAAAGTATCGTGATCTGAGAAAGAAAGATGATTATAAGAAAATTAGTTACATAAAAAAGGAAACAAATCCAAACCATTTTTTATTTTAATGCTTTGAAGTTAGTTCATACAAAGTGCTGACATTGCTGTAACCTATGGGGTGGCTGGATGCACAGAGACCAGATACCATGCTTTTAGTTACTCAGTATTAACTCTAAACGCAGATTAAAATGATGAATTATATTTACATGCAGTCAGCAAAAATGTTGCTAAGAAGTATTATTTAAGCTATTAATAATATTAGTTTAAAAATCTGCAATGTTATGCACAATATAACAATGGACTCTCAAGTTTTCATGCAAGAATCCATTCTAGAGAATGTTTTGTGTTGACAGTCCAGAAAAAAATCACACAAAGATAAAAATCCTGTCATGCTGCAAATCAAATTGAACATATACAAACTCAGAATGAAAAATTGCAATTAAAATAAACCAAAAATCCTGAGCATTTCTACTTGTATTGCTTTCTATGATGAAAGCTTGCTTACCAAAACAGCCAGAAATTTTGACAGATCACTAATTCATAAGAACACATCTTGCATTATTAAATATGTGACACTGTTGGGAATATATTATGAAAGTGATCTTCAAGGAACAAGAGACTCTGACTCCAATTACACAAATCATAAAATCCAGACCTCACTGATACCTGAAGAGAGTATCAGGATAGAACTGTACACCTCAGGACTCAACTTTAACACATACAGAACTAAAATGATGATGTTCTTCTAACCTAAAAATGGGCAATATTTATGGAAGTAATCATAGTATTGTAATTTAGTAGTCACATACCTTTTTGATATGTAAATACTTAGAAAGAATATTAGCAAAATCAGGCAGTTGACAACCTTGTCCAATACTTTGCAATGTGACTTCAGTGTTTATGTTAGTTAAGCACAGTCTGTAGATCAAAAATGTACAAATATTCAATCTAGTCTAGAGACTCATGTGGCATAATGAGATAGTAATGTTTTAATGTGATTACATCAGGACTAGTGCTAAGCCTATCTACAGCATATTTTCTAATCCTAGAACCACAACAGGATTTGACAAATTTAATTTTCACTACAAATGATCTAAAAACATCCATTACATTTCAAAAGCCTGAGACCATGGCGTGCCATATATCCGTGTTTTTAACACAGCAAACCACCAAGACTGCAAGCTGATGACACTGAACTGAGTATAAAATATTTATCGGTAAGGTAGCTAAAGGATGGAGAAAAGTTACTTTTACTTCTTTATAAAGTATTTTCTCTTTCTCAGGCGAGGGGTTTGAAAGCTCAGAAACATTGACCAGTTCTATAAATGTGCAGAACAGGGGATTATGATTCCATGGAATCACACACCTTCTCACCTGTTCTTATGCCAGTTCTCATCATGGAGATGAAGAAACATTTCTACATTGAGATACAGATGGCAAGGGACTTGATCACTGCATATGGTAACATTGTAAAGTCGAATATTTTCACTGAAGACCTTTATTTATTCACTCCTAAACAGTAAAAGTCATAAGTCATGCTGCTCTGTGAATTTCACAAAGGTGCTTTCAAAAAGCGTGTATGCAAATTTTTACCTCTACATAAATAAGAACAACACAGCAAATCTTAGATATTCTCCTTTCTGAGGCACATTCACACACTTGCCTTTGCTCCATTCCTGTTGTAAAGGAATGAATCTCAAAAATGCAAGTGACTCACCTTCCAATTATGTTACATGGCCCAACAGCTGCTGCTACCTCAGCAAACTTAAAGCAAGCAAAGTGTTACCTCTCCAAGAGCTGCTAATATCTAACTGGAAAATTGGTCAAGCACTAAATAAAAATAAACAAACAAACGCACTTCTTCGCAATCAATAGAGTGACATGTCATATATAGAGAGAAAAAACAAAAGAGGGGAGTGAACTGTTTGCCTTCTGGGCATGAGGTTTATCCTAAGACACTTAAAGGAATCCATTAAATCTATTTAGCAACCCTTCAGTATCAGAGAATGTGCCTCTCTGGTAAAAAGCAAGAGAACCAGTTTTACAGCAGAGTGCCTAGAAGAATATTTCCTGTTCTTTGTCAGACTGAGCTTCAGCATAAGGAGTTAAATTTCTCGTTCCCACACGTCTTTTTCAGCAGCTTATAACAAGCAATGACTATTTTCCTCCAAAATTTTCTTCTTCTTCTCCCCGAGCTGTTCAGACCAAATCTACATTAACTCATAGAATGACAAATGGCTTCAGTTACTCAATCAGTTACTTATAATGTTTCAATATGCTCAATTAAGTTTCTCTTCTTTGGCTCTAACTATCACATAGAGATACACACCACTCATTCCTGCTGCATAAATGCTTTTAGGAAGCATACCAAGACAGTAATAACATACCTCTTTTGCTAAATTAATTTTTACTAATCTTTACATGATCTTAGAGTCCACAAAGAATACTGATCATGCGACAGGGGCTCACCCACCTCTTTCACCCCAGGCAACAGTGTCACAGATTAGGAAAGACAGCCGGCAGAACAACCTCAGAAAAAACCCCACAACCCCCTAAAAATAAAAATAAATAAGCAAATAAATAAATAAATGAGAAAAAAAACCCAACCCCCCGTCAGAGAGTAAAAATAGTTCATGCCTCAAACATTGATAGAAAGTTTTGCTCATTATAAGGAAGCTACAACCAAAGAAGCCTCCCTGAAGACTGGGACTTTGGACTGAAAGTCAGACTGCCGATTAGATAAAGGGAAACCTATTGTTCAGTCATCTCGGGCTGAGGGAAAGGTATGCATCCACAAAAGGCCAAAGCCACCAGCTGCGCTGAGAATCATCCTCGGCTGAGTCTGGGGTGGGGGGGAGAACACAGCTCTCAGAAGCCAGGTTTACACAGACTCCCCCCCAACCCAGGGGGGAGGAGGAGGTTTTGGGTACATGGGGTCAGAGGCAATAAACACCCATCCTCCGATTACACAGACCGGCCCAGCTGTGGGACCCCCAACCCCACAGGCCACATCCACGGGACATTCACATGAGAGACAGCCGAGGAGGAGTCAGAATCCATCAAAGACCCCCCAAAGTGTTCCCCAGAGGCTTTGCATCACCGGATGCAACAGACCCAGAGCCTGCTGTAAGAGACTGCCCCCTTCCCCCAGGGGGACATGCCTGGACATTGCTACCTGGCTCGAGGGTATATTAAGCCATAGGATTCTATGCTCTTTGGGGGGATTTTCACCACCAAGACCAGCTGGAGAGGATCAGTGGAACATCGTTGGGATCCACGGAGTGGTGATACTGTCCTTACTCTCTTTCTGCCTTCCCTACCTGTTTTCTACTTCTTTCTCTTTCTCTCTCTCTCTCTCTCTTTCTCTCTCTCTCTCTCTCTCCCCCTCTCTCTCATATTTACTACCAAATAAAACCCATACTATTGTCACAGGCATATGGTCTCATTTGCACCTTAATTCGGGCAGAGGAATTTCTAAAGAACCTCAATAATCAGATCTTAACACCCCCAAAAAACAAACAAACGAAAAAAACCCAACCCAAACCCCAAAACCATCTAACAATGCAGCACCATTGATGTTTCCATGGGGCTAAAAAATGGCCAGGCACTTAAAAGGGGTCAATAACTTCCCAAGGATTTCTGAAATTTAAATGGACTCCAATGCAAAGCTGACAGGTTTCAGACAGACTGATGAGGTTTTAAACTATTTTACAAGGCATTTCTGTGCAAGAATGAACCCTGTGGAAATATCCATCATCTCTGATCCTTGGAAAGATTTCTTCAGTCTGATAGTGCTCTTTGCGATGAGAACAGACATTTTGCAAGTAGAGAAGTCACACAAAGTTGCAGAGCTCAGAAGGAGAGAGGAACAGATGGTTTCACTAATGAGTTTTCTAAAACACCCCCTGTCCTTGGTGGACGCAGTGCAGTTGCTAAAATGTTCCAGGGATTATTTTCTTAAATAACTAGACCTTTTCTAAACAGATCTACGTAGTCAAATTGTATTAAATTCTAAAACTCAAAAGTTTAAACTCTAGTTTAGAACGCTTGAGTTCTAAAACTCAAACACAAAAATTGTGGTTTGTTTTGTGTTTGTTTTGTTTGGGTTTTTTTCCTTCATGCCATAAGTCTCAAGAAAATCATGAGGCTGTATTTTCATACTGTTAACAGATATAATTTATGAAGGCTGAGCTCAGTCATGTTAGGCACAAACAAGTAGGTTATTCATTGTCAATAAATGCATAAACAAATAAGTATTATCATTGTCAGTAAAGGCAACTTCAATTTTTGGGGTTTTGGTTGGGTTTTTTTTAATATTATTTAAAGTTTGCTGAACAGAGGGTAGTTTATTCTTGTAAGAAATGGAATCAGCTGCTGTGGTAAATAAGTATCATGATACGCACTTGGTGACTTCTAGAAAATAATTAATTCTATAGGATTTAACTTCATAAAAACAAATTAGTACCAATTCACTCTTACCTTAAATCATTAAACAGTATTTTTAATTTGCATTATGGACAAATAAGACATTTAAAAGTAATAGAAAACTTTGGAACTAATTATCTGATTTGTAAGAGAGTTCCTGAAATTTTCTTTCTTCATTTATATGCATTTGTGCATTTGTTGTGCCACTTTTTTCAGGGTATGATATCACTATGAGCATCTTTAGGAAACAAAGAAAAAGAAAACTCACCAAAAAATTAAACCATGATTCATCATGAAATCACTATATCTTTCAGCAAATACAACTGCTTGAAGACAGAGTAGTTTTAGCCTTTTACTGTAGACTCTTAGTAGCATATTCTTGCTCAAAGTATGATACTGATTGCTATTCTTTGATTTCTCACAAAAAAAAATATAAATTGTATGAACAAATGCAAGAAGACATTGCTGTTATTTAGTAACCACTCCTTGTATTGCTTTGGAGATTACCCCAGTGCCTCTGAGGTAATGACATTCACACCACTACAAACGGATCAATTACCATTACAGGAGGGAGTTCAGAGCTGCTCTGATTTGTGCCTAGGTGAAGTGAAGGGCTGCTGCCAAGCATAAGTCCTTCCAGTGGGGAAATACTTGGCCCACGTGTTACAGCTGAGAGAGGCCATTCAGCAATGCCACTGCTCTGAATTCCGTGGGACAAATCTCTACTAGCAGGATGGTTTGTATTGCCACATAAAAAACCCTTTTAACTGATAGTATTTTCTATCAATTTTGAAAGAAGCTCTGTCATAACACGATAAATAGCACCTAAAAGGCAAATCAGTAAAAGCCAATTTCCACAGTGGATGGACAGCTGGGTTACCTTGCCTCACCTCCATGTGAAAGAATGATGTAAGAAGAAAAAACAACCCACCAACGGATGCTGGACATTTGTCCAAACTTTCCACTTCTAGATCCTGGCTATTAAATAAATAAAACAGCCATTGGCACCGCCAAAGGCACCACAGCTGTTTGGGAATTAAAAATTTTCCATACGTCATTCCAAAACCATGCAAATAATTATGATGTTATTTTAAGTCTTGGTTGTTTGGTTTTTAAGATGATAATAATAATAATAATAATAATAATAATAATAATAAAAACATTTTGGAGGGGAGAAACTGTCTTTTCAAAGTTTTTATAAGTTTTTAAAAGGATACAAGCAATATGATGAAACATGTACACAACTTTAAAAGCCCCAAACCTTTCTGCAGTATTAGACTCTATTTTGGGTAATTTACTCTCTAACTATAATTCTGGTAGGAAATATTTGAGCATTTTCTCAGGAAGCTGGTTATCAGTATGGTTCACACCCATGATTAAAATTTCTAGTAGAATATAAGTTTCTTTTGCAAACACAGATTGATCAATTTTTGTGAATTAATTTATTATCAGGAGTGAATACAACTCTTGAAGTTAAGACTACCAAAACTTCCACAATTATTTAAAATCTATAAATAGTACATTTCTCTTTAGAAAGATTAGTTTGACAGCATTAATCATGCATCAGTGCATCATTCCTGTTTTTGCAGCTACTAATACATTGTAAGAACATAGTGATTATTTGGGATCAATGCATTTATTCCTAAAGGAAAAAAAAATTCTGAATGTTTAAGTTATTATTTTCTCTCTTCTTTGATAATTGATTAATTTTACTTGCTAGAATTAATTAGTTTTAATTGATCAATTTCTGCTAGTTATTAGTTTAAAGAAGATAAAGGTTCTGATGTTATCCTATTCTGCTCTAAGAATTTAGTTTTTATTTTTTCCATTAGTCTTAGCTATGGTGAGCAGCCGACACTCATTCTTAGAGATCTTTTTTGAAAACAAATGAAATCCAACTATGAAGTTTACAGAAAACCTCCATGAATGCGAGACAAGAACACGCAAGAATATTTCACCTCTAGTTAGAATACACTTGATGGTTGTCAAAAGAATTTGTGCACTGAAATGACACCTCCTCTTTCCTTACAATACCTTTTAGATGTGCCATTTAAGAAAGTCTCAATGTCTTAATACAAAATATAGGTTATGTTTAACAATTCATAAACAATTCACTATGGTTTTTTGCAAGTCTTGGAAAGCAGATATTCCTCACTGCTCTTGAAGAGCCTATCTTCATTAAAGTACAAGCTCTTAAATTCATAACATTTTTCTACATTAGTTTTTATTTTATCATCCATTATCTTCTGTTAGACTGTCCCTCATTTTATGTAACAGATAAAACAAAATGGGAAAAAAAAATTAGAATTTAAATCTCTGAAACTCTCAAGCTACAACTTAAAAGTACTGACCTGAACTACAAGTTTTTAGAAGTCACAGCTGTGCGTAATTTATCTGTGTAAATTATGTGCAATCTATCACTTGGATGTTATGGAAACTGCATGAATAAGTAAAATTGCATGACTAGAATGAATGAATGATTACTAAGGGATAGACACTTCATTCCTGAGCAAGTCTTTATTGCATGAGTCAAGTATGGTGAGGAAGAAGCTGCCAAATGTTGTGTGAGTTGAACCACTGAAGAAGTAAAACAATCCTCTAAAATGTACTGCATAGTGTTATATCATTATTGTAAAACGGAAATTTGGAGGAAACTCTCATATCTACGTATTCAACAGGCTTCACTGCATCAGGGGTGACATCTTTGGCAGATGATCTGGCAACATCCTTTGTGTCAAAAGTTCAAAAGCTATTTCAGAATCTTCCTTGAATCCAGTGCCAGCTCCTTTTGCTAACCAACAACAACTAAAATAGAGACTAAAACAAAGACTGTTGTTCCACTAAGGCTTTTACTGAAATAAGCTGCTATACTGATGGTGTTTATCTGTAATTAGGACAAAATGAGAACTTGCCACTGGGTAAGCAAAGCAGGTATTGGAAATGTTTTGTACTCACAGTATGCAGAGGTATTCAAACTCAGATTTAACCTGATTTAACACTCACCAAAAACAGAGCATGCAGATGTCATAAAAATATAGTTACTGTGAAAAATATGGCATTGGATTGTAATTGGATTAGAATCTGACTCTTGTAAAGGTCCCCACTCTCTGCAGTGAGAACAAATATGGAGGGTATTATATATGGATTTTCTGCAAGAAATTAACTGCTTGCTCTACGCACTAGGCTTTGCCAGCTAAGTAGCTGCAGCAGAAACTTGGTTAAAACTTGTTCTGATGGCGGCTGGTTACACGCTTAAACTTCTATGGTGTATCTATATCCTATCCAAACCTTACAAAGCACATGAAATGAGCCTGGTTTCAGTTGTTTAGAAAAGCTCTCTTGCCCAATGTATAGCCAAACTTAGGTTAGGTATGAGCAACAGAGTTGTACTTATTCTCACATAGAGTCATGAGATCTAAAAGTATGATCAATGATTTTGTTAAGAACACTTTTTATTCGTACTTGGGAACAGCTTTATTTTTACCGCACTGTTGTTGGTTTAAGGTTCTACATGTGAAAATACTACACAAGAATTTCAAAAAAGGCCTCCAACTAATAAAAAATAAATGAATTGGATTAAAGGATGAATGTGAGAACCTTTATAAATTGCTAAATACATTCCCCTGGGTGAGGCATTATAGATGTCCTTGTATGTATTTGGGGGCTAGTCATTGATCTGGAGAATTGCATGAAACAAGTGAAGGGAAAAATGATGTTTATGTGATTCGTTTGTGTTTTTCTTAACCACACAGTAAAGTAAGTTAAGCTACTTATGTCGGCTATTAAAAAAATGTCTTCATAGGGAGCCCATTGGAGCATGTGATTGCTTTATGAAGTAGCTTTTGATAATATCATAATGGAAAATGAAATTTCTTACTTTTTTGTTTTAGGATCAAACTATTGTATTGATTGGAGTGACAAGTCTATCAGACCAAGATAAAATAAACTACGGTTCATGTTAATGATACTCCAGACAAGAATAGAAAGTTACTTTGCTGGTTTTGGCTGGGGTAGAGATATTTTTCTTCACAGTAAATGTTATGGGCTGTGTTTTGGATTTGTGCTGGAAATTGTTGGCTAACACAGAGATGTTTTCGTTACTGCTGAGCAGGGCTCACACAGAGTCAAGGCCTTTCCTGCTCCTCACCCCACCCCAGGAGCGAGGAGCCTGGGGGTGCCCATGGAGCCGGGAGGGGACACAGCTGGGACAGCTGACCCTGAGTGACCACAGGGATACCCCAGACTGTATGGAATCATGCTCAGTGTATAAACTAGGGGAAATCAGAATGAAGCAAGGGCATGGGAGGATCCTCCAAATGATGGTGTTTGTCTTCCCAAGTAACTGTTGTACAGGTTGGATCCCTGCTTTCCTGGGAATGGCTGAACACCTGTCTGCCCATGAGAAGTGGGGAATTAATTCCTTATTTTGCTTTGCTTGCATGTGGCTTTTGCTTTACCTGTTAAATTGCCTTTATCTCAAGCCATGAGTATGTATACTTTTATCCTTCTGATTCTCGCCCTCATCCCTCTGGGGGGACAGCTCTGTGTGGCTGATTTGCTGGCAGGAGTTAAACCACAACAATTACTTATACTTTTTGCTACCCCAAAAATTTTAAATTAGCAAAAGTCCTAGTGACTTTTGTTTCTTAATTTGAACAAATTTTTTATGATCATCTCTAGGACAGGCTAAGAAGTTATGAAGATCAAATACCACACTGCACTAATCAAGGAAATGATAAATGTAATCTCAATGGATATTGCAGTTGGATAGATAGAGAGAGATATATTTGGTAGACTGTAGCTGAAAGATACTCAGAAATAAATGAGCAGCAAAGGGAAACTTTGAACAAGCATAGTCTGTCCAAGCCGAGACAAGAAGTAATTTGGTTTAACATCCTGTCCATTGTAATACCACTATATAAACATCCCCATGGGGAAAAAAAAGAGAGAGAGAGAATCACCATTATTTGCTCTCTAAAAATAAACTGATGAAAATTTAAATAGTTAAATAATACCTGCTCTGGTCATAGTCCTTCCAGTTCACAGCCATTCCTAATAAAACTAAGTATCTCCTCTATTATCACTGGTAGTATATTAATATTTATAGCTTAGCAAGCAGCATAAAGCTAACAACTGCTTATGGTGCAAGAGACACAGAAAATGCAGTGAAAGAAGTCTAGTTTTCCTGAACGATAGTTCATATATAAAAACACCTTTTCATGTAAGGCTGTTCAAGCAGGATGGAAACAGATTCATTATGAAAGTCTGCATAACATTTGGGAAGATTCATTAATTTCTTTTCAGCTTTGAAGGCAGAAGATCCTTCCAATTTTTCCTGTGGGAGTGAAGCAGTATCCACAGCAGAGGAAGAGAAATGTATAGATTGCTCAGCCTACTTGGACATGCATAGATTCATGGGAAGATGTGAGATGTGTCTGAGGGTGCTGAAGGATGCCTTAGGATGGCTTTTGGCACAGTCTCCATAGCTGTCTTGTCATCCAATTGGTGAGTGACAGCGGGAGATGTGGACAACGAGGCAGGCAGAGAATTGACTGGACTGCCAGAATCCACAGTGCTTGAAAGTCCAGCTGACAATTTGTACACGGTGGTGTTTCTCAGGGATCAGTGTGGGGACTAACACTGGGAATTGTCCTCGTTAATGCAGGTGCATGAGAGGACAAAGTGCACTCTCAGCAAAATTGTGGATGTCAACAAATTGAGGAGCAGCAGTCGATATGTGGGGGACAGGGCTGCTGTACGGAGGGACTGAGACAGGCTGGAGACATGGCTTGATGGGAAACCACTGAAGTTTAGCAAAGGCTTTGCCAATAAAAGATACTGACACAATGGAATGAGTCCAGTGGAGGCCACCAAGATAGGTGGGGATAGGGAACATGGAATACATGAAAGGCAGCAAGAGGAGGGTTTGCTCAGCATTAAGAAGAGGGTGCTAAGGAGACACATTATTGCTCTCTGCAATTTCCTGCACTCTGAGAGATGCACAGCAACAGACTGACAGGCAAAGAAAACATGTTGGAACATGGAAATCCAGATTAGATTTTAGGAGAAAATTATTTTGTTTTACCATGAGGGTGGTCAAATATGCCCAAAGAGGACACAGAATCTCCATCATTGAAGGTGTTCAAGACTGTGATTCTGTGTGACTCAGTTGGACAAGCCCTGAACATCCTAGTTTGAAGACAACAACTGTAACAAAGGGGTTAGACTACTTAACCTCCAGAGGTCTGATTCTGCGAGAGCAAAGGATCTTAACAAAAAGACAAAAAAACCCAGTGAATCCATGCTACTGATCTATCATTTGGTTTCATTTTTTTTTGTTTATTTTTCTTTTCCTCCAAGTCAGTATTGTTATACTAAACATTAGTCTGAGCCTTTATTATTACATAAAACATTCCTTTATTCAAATGTAATGAAAATCTCATTATGACTTCCCAGCTACCAGTGCAAACAGTGTACTTAGCCAAATGGTAATTGTATCGGTCTTCCTCCTATTCCAATACTGCTCTGAAAGTTGTGTCCCTCAAATGAATAATTACCTACAGAATAATTAAATGTTGCTGATATGGTCTACTCATCCCACTTGTACATAGAAACAGCAAAGTCTGTCTTCCCTGAAATCTATCTCCGTCATGTTGGATAAGCTTACTGCCCATCACACGGCTGGCATCGATCCCTACTCAATTACAGATGAACATAGCACCATATTAAAAGACAAATAAGGTTTAATTTTAATCACAGACAGCCTGTAAGTCCATGTTCCATTATAGATTAAAAGAACCAATTATTTTTAAAAGTAAAGATTTAATGAAAGGCCTTACTAATATATAGACACATTGCTCCCTCTGCATTCTAAGTCAGACTCTGCAGTAATGGTTGAAATTGCTGCAAGCAATCCAAGCAAGGCATGGGAATGCAACTTGGAGAAGAATGTTTTTCCTTCAGATACAAATAAACTTTCTCTACAGGGTTTCTTTTGTAAGATTTCTCTTTCAAAAGAGTAAAATCACAGTCCATTTATAGTCAACAAATTAACTCTGCAGCCAGAGTTTTATTGTTACTAAGACAGAGTAAATGCAAAATAATTGCATTGAAGCAGGCAGAAATTCCACACTAACAGCACTGAATGCTGCTGAAATCACTTTATCCCAGACTCAGAAAGGTAGTTAGGAACCTAATTCTCATTTGAATTCAATGGGAGTTAGGCACCTACACATCTCTGAATCTAGATATTATAGCCTTCCATCTGTAACAACAGGAGTAGGCTTGCATAATTTACTCCAGAATCTAGGGCATCAGAATTCTTATTTTCTTACTATTCATTCTTTAGTACTAGTTTCCAATCTTCCTCGTTTATTGAGGTAGTATAATGTTTGTGAGACTGTGAACTAATAAAATTGTAGCTCTATAATGCTGTTGATATTAGCCCTGAGAATGCAAAGATAAAAACATGTATATTTTAGAGAGATATCTACAAACTGGGTAATCAGACAATGCTGTTAATAATGCTATGAATGCAATTCCACTTGTACAGAGAAAGCACAGGAGGTTATATATATATCCAAAGTTAACATTCCAATTTTTAAAGTTGTTTTTTTATAATGCCATGCTTTTTTTCAGGAATTTCACATACACTGTTCAACCAGAAAGGCTTTAATGCATGGTAAAGTCTCCTCATTTTCTAAATTTGGGCATACCTTCTTTAGAAGGGTTAAAATTCAAGCACTATCTACCAACAGACATTGTTATATCAATCTTACCATTCACAGTTAAAAACAGGAAAAAAGAAAACAACAACAAAAAATAAGACTCCCTTGACTAGAAAGAATCTGTATTTTATCTGCCCCCCTAATCTTTGAGGAAAAGTGTACCAAATAAAACACTAGCTAGGTCTGTAGAATGAGGATCTCAGAAAAGAAATGCAGGCATTTCTGATATATTTTAAGGATCTCATATCAAAAGATCACTTAGAATACTTCTGATGATGAACAAAAGAGTTGGGAAACCTTCTCATCTACTTATACTCAGCCCTTGCTGTTTTCATCCTGCTAAATTCCTTTTGGTTTCGTCCTCACTGATCCCTGAAGGAAAAAAAAATCTCCAGCTTCTCTCCACTTGTTAGATATTCACAAAGAGAATACGGGAGAACAGCAAGGGGGTGCTCCAATGGAAAACATCTCACAACGCAGGTGCATCGCAAAGATTCGGCTTCAGAAAACAGCAACTGTGTTCTGGGAATGTTCCCAGAACATACACACTCTTACATACACACAATTAACAGAAATTAGAAACTGAATTTACCAGGCCTAGGGATAACCAGGATTGTGCAGAATCCTTACTTTCAGGCTGGAATCCTATTCTTTTTCATTTTAAAATGTACTTTTAAATACAACAAATTCCAATTTTTAGGTATACCATCAAACTCTTCCAACATGTTCTGTGAAATCTCTTAAAAGACACATGAAATCAAGACTTTGTTAAATCCCTGCACAGAAAACCTATGAAAACAAGACAAAACAAGATACACACTGAAGCTCCTGTCTTAGCATATCATTCATTAGCAATATGAGGGTATGAGAGCTCTTCAACAGAAGTAACAGGTTTCACAAAAATATTTAGAATATGCAAAGGTACAGATCATTCTCCAGCTGATCCAATATCAGTTCAAATCAAGATGTGGATTACTGGTCCAATTATGATTTTAAATCAGCACAATTGTTTTCCTCTATTGACACCAAACATATTGTACACTAAATATATTATCACTTAATTCTATAAACTTTCTAATTCATTGTTATCTATTCTAAATTCTGTCAGGGACTTCTATAAAGAAGAAATACATTTCATGCACAAGAAAAATTAGAGAATATTTCCAGGGTTTTCAAAAACCACTTATGGGCTTGCTATACATGCAGAAGTAGAGTCTTGTGTGTTGGAAATGTAAGCTGATGGCTCACACTGGCTATTTATTGTCATGTTTTCTTTTTCAGGTTCAAAGGCCTCACCAATATGTTGTAGCAGAAAACTATCTGGCCACATTGTCTGCTAAATCCTCACATGTACTTCTTCACTCTAAGCAAAACACTCTTCAAAATCTGCACACTGGGTTCTAGATTAAACTATTATAAAATGCACCTTTATAGGGCCATTGATTAACTTTCGCATTCTGTGCTGCTTTTAGAAGAGATGATCTGAATTAAGATATTTTGCAAAAACATTAGTCCTCCTCCAGAGTATTTGCAGCAGTGACAAATAAGATTTTCTGTTATTATCTATCACAAAATCTGGCTCAGCATTATGTGCGGAGTAATAAATGTCTTCATTCTCACTGTGACGCATGGCACTGAGACATTTACATGAGATTGCTGTTGTCACAGACAGTAATTAGGTGCTTGATTCTGCCATGGCCTTTCAAAAGGTCTTGGGTACCTCAAACTCATGCTATGGTACATAGATATATATTAATCTGATAAAATTTTACAAGCATAGTACTGTAATATGCAGAGATATGCATACATGAACTTTCCTTTGAACAATATCTCAATATAAAAAACCAGTGCACTCAAAGTCTGAAATACTTAATAAAAATAGCCAGGTTTTATAAGCATAATTTTAAAATTAACTGAGTAATTTTGGCTGCATAATCATACCCCTGAAGGGATGCAATAAAATATAAATTTAATCAAATACATTTATAGAACACACTTCAAGCTAGTGCATGTACAATTTTGATCCAAATATCTAGTCATGAGTATAATATCAGACCTTTAATTATAATTTCTATTATAATTGTTCTATTGAAGAAAATGTAGCCAGTGCCCTTACCTGCAATTATGCACACACAGTCTGTGGAAAGAGTAGATAAAGACTCTCCTGTGAACCGTCCCTTGCTGAGCTAATTCACCCAACTGGTTTAATTTCCTTTGCCCTCAGTCTGCCATTGCAGTGATTACATCTAAATGAAAAGACAAGGAAACACCAAAATGAAAAAAAAAACCACTAGATTTATTGTCTAAATTTTCAATTTGACTTCTATTTTTCAGGCAGAAAGTTAGGGTCACAGAAAGCATGTTGCAAGAAAAAGTGTTTGGTACTTTCTGACGGTAGCATGTATGAATATCTCATCTAGCGGCTAAAATGTGCGGCCTCTCTGAGACTCATTACAGTGCACACCTGGTGTTCTGTGATAGGTGCCCTGTATTTTACTCCTAATATATTGTGATTTATAAACCCATAAAGAAAAGTCTTTTTTGGAATATTTAGTGTAACATTGCAGGCTGGTCTTCAAAGTTAAATACTCTTTTTAGGCCACAATTTTAAAAGGTTTTCTGTGGAACAATGATCTGAGGGAATACCCAAATGCTTATTTTAAATATCCATATGCTAATACATAAGTTCCAATATTATAATACACATCATCTTCTCATATTTCTTTCAACATAGCTTCTGCAATGCACATGGAGCTTTGGAACCTGTTACCAATGCCCAAAGGATGGCAAAGCTTTGCACAGCAGGGATGTGTGGATTCAACAATCCCACGTGTCCATCCATGAGACCCTGCTTACAGGGAGGAGCTACCACTGGAGATAACTCAGTCTCTTATATTGTGTTATGGAGTAGCAGGATTACATTTCCACACAGCGCACCATTTATTAAAAACAAATGCTATAAACACACTAAAGCTATTCCAGAAAAAAGTGGGCAGAAGGCTTCTAGCCGATGGCCCAGGACTTCCCTCTGCCCATCTAATCCACAATATAGGTACTTCTCTGGAAAATATCGACTCCTCGCCATGTTTTACAGTTTCTTCATCTTGCCCAAATCATTGTTTACAATATTGTTTTTATTGTTGTACAATGAAATTCAACCCAGTAAATGGTCAAAAATCTTCTTCCAGTGAATTCCAAGCTACACGATATAATGTGTAGATATAATGTCAATTCTTTTGAAAATGAGCCATGTATGGAATTTTATATGGAATGTGCTCGTCTCCCAAAACCTACCTGGACCTTGCAAACTATGAAGTTGTTAGATTAGTCTCCTGGGGAAATCACAGTAATAAATGCTAGGCTATTAAAAAGTACTATGCAATAAATTTCAATCCAAAGACCACAAATAAACAAATAAAAACCAGTACGTCTTTCCAGTAAATCCCAAACAAACTAGTCTATCAATTAGCCCAAAAAGCCCTCTGACAGAGGGCCTGGGGTGGTGATTAAGACATGTATCAATAATTAGATTAATTCATTCAATTGATCAGATACATATGCATGAAATAAAGAAAAAATGGAAAAATACAATAAGCATACACAACCACATTGGCCTCTCAGGCAAAACAGTAAGGTTTTTTTTTTTTCCATCATGTGACTCATTATGCAGTACTAATTACATCATCTCCCCATCTTGCTGCCTCTAGACACTCAATTGCTATGGATTGGTTGCTTTCCCTGAGGCTGCTGATACATTTATAATAAGCATGGACTAACCTCAAAGCAATGAATCTCACCCCCTCAGTGAATTTATCTTAAACAGAAAATGTTAGAAAAAACCCCAAATATCTTATTTAAAAAAATATCAAAGATGTTCAGCTCAGCTTCTGAAAAAAATATTTTGCAATTGGAAACCAGCTTGATCATGCAGATCTCTGGCTTACACTCCTTTATATTCTTTATATAGGGATTTAAGAAGTACTCCACCTTTTACACAAGTCCATTTAAATGATTTGGGCACCAAGCTTTTTGCTTTCTGAATTAATTCGAACTTTCCTATGTGACTATTTCTGATAATGCCATGAATTATATGCAAACCTTGATCATACCTCATATCTAAGTGGACAGTGCCAGAATTTAGTCTTGTTCTGCCACTGTTCATGTAACTTCAGATTTGGAAAGAGAGATTAAAATATTTATTCTTTTTTTTCTGAATAATTTCCAAGGCCAAGGCATACCACTGGAAAATTACAAAGCAAGGAAACATCTTTCCAGACCTTCCACAAGCATATGCAGCATAGTGACTTTAATGAAGATGTGCTAATTGTCATAGAGGTATTCAAAAGGTTTATCTCTTTATTTAGATAAAAAACAGTTTGTACCAGAGCAACCATATGTTGAGGTAGATTCCTATCAAATATTTTATCTTCAACAATTCTAACACACTCAGCACATCAGTGGTGCAAACCACGATGTTAACTCCAACAATATTGATAACTATTTCCAAAACATTTCACAACTTGAATTGAAATCTAATCCTCTGATTTATGCGGAAGCTAAATTCCTTACATCACAATTTTTCAAGACATGCATGATGAACCCTCACATTAGCACATTACTTCACACATGTCTCAAAAGGAAGAGCACCAGCTCCTGGGATCATCAGAACTCATGGAGTAAAAATAGCTTTATGGAGCTAAATCACTCATTTAGCATGGATGTTATGGAAATGTTCCCTGGCTGGTTTGGGCTTTTTTTTCATATTATTATTTTATTTTCATTCAGTAACCATTACACTGACAAGTTACATAATAGAAATTACAGCTGTGATTACAGCATATTTAAATTACAATGTAGATTTTTTTTTCTGCCACAGTTCATACTAGCACACACCTGGCTGTTTATCTCTCCTAATAGCAACCAAGAAATCTGATCACAAACTTTTCTGAACTGTTAATATTGGGGGAAAGCCTTATTGTAATGCTGAGCAGACATATTATTTACTGTGCAAATCAGAGTACTCAAACTGATCACTGATCCCACATCCATATGAAAAATACATTATGGGCTTTTATGTACTTTTTCTGCACGTGCAGAAAAGGAAAGTTTTCTCTAATACCTCCCTGGACTCTTGCTTGTGTTGGTGCTTCACACGGCCTTAAGTACCAAAGACTACACCCTGGATCACTGCCCTCTCCACCACAAGAGAGGGGAATGTATCCTCAAGAAATGGATGTCACAAAAAGATTCTCTGCCTTAAAAATGGTCTCCATTTTAAAGTAACATGAGTCAAACCCACAGTCAATTATGGGGACAATATACAGCAGCATATCCATGATTACCACAAAGAAAGCACAGATAAATATGATCCTCAGAGTTTTGGTAGAAAAATACAACATAACAGCCCATTAAGAAATGTTAAGTCTCCTTTCTATGAACACAGTAGTTGCATTTAAATAAAATCAGATATAAGCAGCAGCTGCAGAGGTGGAGAAAGCTCAATGTTATTAGCATTTCTGAATGTTACCAGTGCTAACAAATTCAAGTATTCATGAGGAAGAATATAGGGGGAAATGTCTGCTACCGTGCCTTTTATGACACACAGAGAATAGATCCATAGGATACAAGGGAATATTAGAAATTCAAGGATGTCAGTGCCTGACAATAATATAAACAGGGGTGTACAAAAAAGTAGTCAAATCAGTACCACATTATAAACATATTTACCTCTCTCAGGCTTAGAGTTATTTTTCTATTGAAAGAGTGGAAAATAACTGAACTCCTGAGATAAGCTGAGGGTTTGGTCATTTCCTCTGCCAAATTTGTATACTCAAATTATATCACACACACTCTCACCTTTTCTGGTTTGGTTGTGTTTTTTTTTTTTTTTTTGGCTGTTTCTGCTTTTGTTCGTTGTTGATAAAAGAAAAGGCTAGCAGTTTATCTACAGCAAGAATTTACAGCTGTAGCAACACTTCTAGGTCACCAGCTTCAGCTTGCCAGGCGGACACAGTAAACTTATGAGTGCCAAAGGCATGGAATCCAGAAATTCCCAGATTT
>VZTA01006685.1:17366-51784 GCA_013398855.1 Mohoua ochrocephala | reverse complement strand
AAAAAAAAAAAGAAAATTAAAAGGAAAGAAAAGAAAACAAAGCAGGGAGTGGAGCATAATTATCATGGCAATTCCTTTAGCTATAACCAGACTATAAATTTTGCAGGAGTGGGAGCTCCACCCTCTTTTGAAACTTTCACAATGCACTGAAAAGTTATGAAGATTTAATGGGAGAGAAAGAGGGAAGCTGACAGAACGCAGAAAAATCTTTTCAGTTTACAATACCTTCACTTGGGAAGCCTGACAGGCTGTGGTCCACATTCAACATTAGGTAGTCAATATGGATTTTGAAAAGGGAGAGAAACCCTTTATCTTTTAATTAAAATTCAGATCCCTGGGTCCCAAAAATTCAATGATTTCAAATCATTGCAATCTGAAAGAAGGCCACTGTGTTCCACCAAGGGGTAGAATAGAAAAGAAACTCCAGATCTACTGAAAGGATTAAGACCTGCTACCAACAGCACTGAAGATATTCTGATATGGGTCCAGATATTAAATATATAAATGATGGATACCATGTGGATGAGTTTTGCAGTATCTCATTCCTTTATTTAGGCAGTTTAATCATTTGTGGAAAACAGAAATTTAATAATGGAGACTTCTTGGTCTAGCCATCAAAGATTAAACAATTTTTACAAGCCTAAGTATCAGAAATTCCATCTTGAAATGTACACTTTTAATACTGCAAGTGTTTAACCTCTCCAGTCATTTATTGAGTGGCACTGTATACTCACAAACTCCAGATATTTTAAAATCCAGAACTGGATTTTGATCAAAGCAAAGTTCTAGATCAAAAAATTCTATGGCTGTAGTTTTCAGTATAAGAAATGACGAAGGATAAATGTGGTCGTTCAGAAATTTTTATTACAAAAATTCAAAATTGACCTTCATGGAAGACCATTTAGAACACAACAATGATAACACTGCAAAGAACTGAATAAAAATCCATAGTCACTGTAAAAATTCAGCTTAAACTGACTTGGCTGGGTGAACTTCAGTGGCACTCTGAAAGGATAAGTTGCAAATGAGGCAAACCAATAGGCATGACAATTCCTAAGAAACGAGATTTTTTTTCTCAACTCCGTCCAGTAACAAGGAGGTGATTCAAATTATTCAGCAGATGGCTCAGATGTAAGAACAGCTTGGTAGAAGCAGGACAAGGCTAATTAGAGTATTATGCCTGTGCCTCTTTATATTCTACATCATTCCTTCTTCCCTCCCAGAGAGTGTATCCAGCCTCTCCATTTCTCTTTCAAATATAATCTGAAATCTCAGCAATGCTCTTCTGCAGTAGCAGACCAGAGAACTGCAGAATAAGCAGGAGATTTGTGCTAAGCAGGGAGCCGGGAGGCAGCGTTTCCCTCTGGGCAGGGGTGCTGCTCCTTTTAGTTGCTCCCAGGGAAGCTGCTGCTTTGCTGCATTCACAGCTGCTCAGGTTAAAAGCACCTGTAAATACCCTGTGAATGTTCATGCAGATTGGTGACCACGTTTCTATGAACTGCTACCTAAATTAAAATCGGGTGAACACGTAAGATTGAAGGCCATAGATTTCACACACCCAGAAAGATGAGACTATCAGAAGGATATTTGCATTGGAATGGATAAGATTATTGTCATTCACAAGGTTGCGCTTTCGTACCAGAGAACAGGAAAACCATTTTGACTTGTGATCTAAGTCAAACTCATACAAGCAATAAGTACTATCCTGCTTTGAGCTTTTTTTTCCCCTTTTTAAGTTATCAGGGGAAAAAAACAATGTATCTGCCTATGTGAATGAATAACTACTTCTCTATTTTACAAATAGATCATGTTGCTACACCTGGCAGGAATTTCCGTCCATCTAATGCAGAAATATAAATAATATGAACCCTGAGACCACCTATTAATTTCTTTCTTTGCTCATACAATTCTAAGTGTGATTGTTAATTTTGTTTCTTGTCTACACCTCTATCGAGGAAAGGGATGGGGATCTTTTATACAAATCCTCTGTATTTAAGATAATCTAAATATGTATTGCTTAAAAAGATTGCCACCAATCATATCATATCTATCTTAGCATAACATAAATGGAGACAAGAATACACCAAGGCCATACATCACTGTCTTTTTTTTCCTTAACAGAATATACTACAAGTCTAATTGTGTTAAGCCATTGTGAGATATGCAGTGCTACAAGACTTCTTGGCTATACGTTAAGAGAGCATCACTAGAGCTGAAGAAAACAACTGTGAACCAGGATACCTGGATGACAAATAGCATTTTTATATGAGACATGAATTTAATGTGGCATACATAAGGGCATTAGTAAATCACGCTTAGTGAATTTTTAGAAAGCAGGGTTAAAACAATATTTATTGCTGATTACAAGCTTGAACTCCAAGTAGACCTGTACTAACAAGTTTTCTAAAGCCTCCTAAAGTAAATGCATTTAGAGCTTAAAATGTCCCTGGCATCACGGAACAGTAACCTGGAGGTGCAGAAGCCAGCCATGTATCACCTGTCCTGACAGTGCTTTTTAGTAGGAGAAATTGATAAGATAGAGAAGCTAGCAGACCAGTGACAAGATGTTCAGATTTTTCTTTGCTGCACTCCGCCACTGTCTTGGGGTGACTTTATGGTGCTGTATCCCCTATCGTCTGCCCTATGCCAGACATGAGTTCTGTGCCTTTAGAGCTGGGTCCGGGAGAGGGAGGGAAAGGCAGTGGAATTCTTTCGGTGGCCTGTGCTCAAAACCACAGATAACTCGCTCGCTCTTGCCCCAGCTCTCGGCTCTGCAACAGAGCAGAGAGGTGCATTCCTTTGCTTTTTAGCTAGCTTGCTAGCTGAGGCAAGAACTTTTTCCTGGGACTGTGGCTTTTTCTTCTTCTCCTGGAACTGTTCAGCGACACCAGAACATCACCACGCCGCGGCCCAGAGGGGCCTGTGCTGCACCCCAGCTCCGGAGAGAGCAGAGCCACACCTGCAGAAAGGAATCTGAATCTAACCAGGTTTTCTCCACAGTGAGAGGTTTTATTATTTAACATTATTCATAATTTTCTTCCCTCTCATGCCTGCGTGCACCCTGCTTGATAAGTAAATAGGTTTTTTTCATTTTCCTCCGAGGAATTTCTTTCCAAACCTGGTGGGGGAGGGGCTGCTGAAATCTGCTTTCTGTTAGAGGATACGTTCTTTTGACACGTTTCCTCCAAATTTGTCTCAAACCAAGACAAATAATTTGGCGCCCAATGTGGGGCTGGAGAAAGTGAAAAAAACTGTGATAATTACAATTTGGTTTTAATTACTTTGTATTAGGGTAAAGCAGTCACCATGTTGTTTGAGGTAATAATGTCTCTCTGGTTTCAGGTGCTAATGTCTTTCCAGTCCCTAAGCCTGTTTGCCTACCCACAGAGAGCACCAATTTTGTCCCTGGCCTGTGAAACCAAGACAGCCACGGACACGGATGAAACAGGGACTGGATGCAACCATCATAATAAAAATCAACACATGAGTAGTTTTAAACTGTTCTTTGGAATCTGTGGATCTCAAGGAAGAATAAATATCTTCCCTTTTCTTAATGAAGTTGTTTCTGACTTAACAAGATCAAACTCTAAGAAATATTTTTTTTTTTGTTTCTTAAAACATATGCAAGTGTTTGAAATTACTCTAACTGGCTTCAGCATAACCAAACCTCTGGAGAAATTTAACAGGGACACACAAACAAAAGCAGTTTTAACCGGCCCAATGAAATAACCAAGTGCACATCTCAGACAAAGTATACACTAAAATGAAACAATGATAATATTGTAAATGTGTTCGAACACATTTTATGCAAACTTCAATCATCATATTTGGCAAGTGCGTTGTTATTTACGTTCAGTGTTTAAGCTGCAGCCATGCTTAGCTGGGTCAACATAGTTTTGTGCATAATCTGAAAACTTATATAAAAACTCCATATAACATGTATATACTAATGCAAAGAGACCAGTCAACTTTATCTTATTTTACATCAGATAATATAGTTTCCAGCAGTGATTGTTTTAACATGCCATCTTTAGGCAAAGAAACTGTGAAAGCCATCATGCAAATGGAAAGAGTTTTGTACCATATTTTTAGTAAATAATCTTCTAGAGAGTGGACAATGCAATAATTTGGAGATGTTTGAATCATACCATTTGGGCTGTAGAACTAACGAGCAAAAGGGTGTTCCTATTAGTGTCTCTAACAGTAATTGTCATTTTAATTGGCTGAAATAAACTCTGTTGCTCCCAAGCCAGTCATAACACTGTGTTGGTGTAAACCCGCTTTCCCTTCAGAAGGTATAAGTGCAATGGAAAACTGCCCTGTGAATAAGTAAGAAGTAAAATAGAGCAGTTACTAATTTTCATAAAGATTGTTTGGGGGGTAAAAACAAAACAAAAAAAACCCCACACCCTAAAAATGAAATTCAATACAATATCATCAATTTTCCTGGACAATAAAGCTTTCTGGTATTCCACAACATTTTAATCATTCATCTGGCATGAAAATTAATGGAGAAAGCATGGTCTTGTAACTACTTTATCTTCTGGCTCTTCGGACAAGAATCCCATGTAGGTGATAACTATAATGAATAATCTGGTCATTTAAAGTTTATCAGAAGACAAGTACATTAAAAATAATTTTAGAAATGTATTTTACAAAATACAATTGACCATCATATTCAAGGTAGAACCGAGGTCCCTAACCGGTTTATCATAGAAATATTTACTTATGTGAATATTTGCATCTAAATCAAAAGCAATAGCAAAATCTTCATCTGTTAATAAAGGAACCATCCTTGGTGTTTATCTCGCTTTGCTCTGTAGAATACAGCTACAAAACAGCTGTGCCGAAAGGACTCAGGGCCCCATCTCACCCATCCCCAGGAACATCCTAATCCCAGGTTTCCTGACGGGATGTTTTACCAACCTCTTGAGCACCAGTCAAATTAAAGATTCCCTACAGATCAGAAGAACATGAACCTAATAAAAGGAGTGAATTCAAACTTTGTAACAAAAACTGATGTCCTTCCACTACAAAGTCAGGCTTTTTGACATATGGACCGAAATGGACAATGCCCAAACAAAGAGAATCTTTAAGACACTGTTCAGCATTTCCACGGAGACATTCCCCGGGGCTCTCCACTCAGCAGGGCTGCTGCTGTGTTTTCTATCCAATGATGATTAACTGTCCCAGAGAGTCCCACAGCGCCTGAGGTTGGTATAAGCACAGACTTCCAGATTTCCAGCCTTTAAGCACCCGGCCTATCCAAAGCCTAAGCAGTTGGCCCTTTGTAGGCAGTAGCATCTTGTCATGTTGCAACTGCTTCAAACTTGAAAAGAGTTAACTTGATAGGTTAATTCTGGGTATGAGCAAATATACCAAAAAGAAAAAAAAAATACAAAGTATTTTTGTATCAAAAGTGAGGCCGAACTTAGGTGTTCTTCCTGCCCTTGTGTCTAAAAACAATTGTTTACCGTTTCACTAACTTCACTAACTTCTATATTTAACTGTGTCCTCATCTCTTTGTTGGGGATAATGATACTAAAACACCTGCAGGATTTTGGTTAACACTGAAACAAAGTGTCTGATTTACCTGTTGAGAGCAAAAGCTTTTTTCTGCAGGAGATTGTAGCTGTATGAGGCCTCCTACGGACTGTACCCTCCTGAAGGACTTCAAGACTTCCTGCTATTTCATCTGATATCTTCACCTCCCAATGCTTAATAACAGTACTTTAAGGGATCAGTAAGGGAACAAAAGTTGGTTTTTTTAAATGAAATGTCACCTTGCTGCTCATTGTCTTTGCCATGTTTTAAGGTATAGAATAGACAAACTGTGCTTAGGCAATTAAAAAACGGGAAATCAAGATTATATCCTATTTTGAAACATAGGCTCTCATTATCAAGGAAATAAAAACAGAATTTACATTTTAGAGGATTGAGCTTTGAGATAACTATGCTTGAATGTCTCATATGTTATTAAAGGTTTTTACTGTAATTATATTCTGCCTTTAAAAAACACCAGCAGCTACTATTTACAAGTTCAAGATTTGCCAGATTTTAGCAAAAATAGCGGCCCCAACTTATGTTTACATCTTTTGTTTAATGGACTTACACATACATTTTGGCTCCATGCTTCCATTATATATAAAAAAAAAATAATTCCAAGAACAAATGAGTGTCTCAATTGGAAAGAGAAGACATACCTTTTCTCTGATTACAAGCTTTGTATCATCCAGACAGTCCAGGGTCTTGCCTGGCCTTGTTTAGCTCTGGCAGCAATTGTCTAGCAATTAGGTAATTGTTCCTTGAATTAGTTTTAGTTAGTTTTAATTTATAGTGATGACAGGTAGTTATTCACCATGGAGTGAATGAACCATCATTCCAGTAAAGTGTGCTGTGGAAGAGGACTCAGGCTGCACAAACACAGGCCCCAGGACATAAGCACAGATCATAAGGATCAGTCTGAGAGGACAACATTCTTTTACTCCCGTGAAACCAGTTTCAAAGGAAACAAAGTAAACAAAATGAACAATGGAACCAATGGAAAGTAAAAAAATACATAAGCAGACTATATTTCATAAAAACAAACCAAATTCCCCCTAAAACTGGGAAGGAAGAAACTGCCAATATCAAAGGGTTCCCAAAAGAAAGAAGAAGGAAACCTTCCTCACTAACTTTCTCACAGCCCTCCTAGCAAAGGCTTCAGGATGCTGACAGCTTTTTGTAACCCCTTCCTCTGCCTGATGGGGACTGTCACCCAGGTAGCCAGGGAGACACCTTTGATAAAGTTTACTCTGATTTACCCTTCTGAACAACAGGTTTCCAGAAAATAGCTCTCAAAACAGAAAAAAAAAGCTGAATTTAAGTTATCCTGGCTCTTATGGATGCTCATTGTTTAACCAGTGCTAATTTGCCCTTTTCCATCTGGTGCAGCTTCTTTGTTATAGTCAATGGTGTCATATGGAAACATTAGGAACAGATGTGGGTGATTAATAATTGTAGAAAAGCTAAATTTTTTATGATAGACCACATAAAACTCTCTACTGTGAGATGTCAGCTCTTCAGTCTGTAGCCTTTGTATAGTTTCTTAGGTGTTTGTTGTTTTTTTTCTCCTTTGAAGTACTCAGATGATTAGATATGATGATGCACTAATTATCAGAGACCTGCAGCATTAAAGACTGATATTTATTGCCTTTTGTAATTTCAAAACTCAAAAAAGTCCTTACAGTCAAGTTATCATGACAATAAATAAATAAGGAACACTATTTGGAAGATGTTATTTGCAAAAAACCCTTTTCTTCACCACGAATTTTTTTATGTGGAATGTTTTAAAGCTACTGGTGAAAGGGGAAATTATGTCCCTTGATAGACAGTATTCACAAATGTCCATAAACAAACAACTTGAGAATATTAAACTGAAAAAAAATTCAGCAAAATTACTGATTTTAAAACAACTTCAACTAAAACTTATCTTAAGCTTCTCTCTATCTGGAATAGTATTTAAGCCTGTGCTTAAATCCTACTGAAGTTACCCTGTGGCTGAATATATCCTTGCACTTGCTGAATGAGCCTGTAAGAACTGATACCAATTGAACAGATTTTGACATTCAGAAAAATAATTGGTGTTTTCTGCAGTTAGCACACCCCCATCACATACTCTATTAATCTGAAGCTATGAAACATTAATATGAACTAAATTTTACAAGAATAACCCTACAAATTCTACTCCTTTACCTTTTGTAAACAAAATCTATTTTTTTTTTCTTAAGAAAGAACCATAGTAATATCTGCATGTAAAATGTGAGCTTCCCAGAATCTATATTAAATTAAATATTGACTTACCAAGCACTATGCCATTCATTATTTACTTTACTCAATCTGTGGGATTTATTAAAAAATTGATAAGAATGGCTACTGGTAAAATCCCTCCAGGTGAGCTCCCTAGCCAAGCCAATTATGAAATAAGTAAACCTACAGTCACTACAATAAAATGACAGTATTCGATTTTAGCAGTTGGTGATATTTTAAAAGGACGCTTTGAGACACTTACTTGAAATGAATTAGGTGCAGTTTCATATAAAAAAATTTAAGATTGCTTTTATTCTGTTATTTGCCAGACCTTTCTGTTCCCCTCTGCCCTTTTCTAAAAGTTG
The DNA here is from genome assembly GCA_013398855.1 of Mohoua ochrocephala. Lineage (NCBI taxonomy): Eukaryota > Metazoa > Chordata > Aves > Passeriformes > Acanthizidae > Mohoua > Mohoua ochrocephala. The sequence continues at coordinate 43,631 of VZTA01006685.1, read as the reverse complement.
ATTTCTCATTTTATTAGAAGGGTTTTTTTCCCCTGTATTTCAAGACTTCTCTTTCTCCCCTTATGCTCTCTATTTTAAACCCACTCGTATATATGTAAGAAGTGCTAGTCAGAGTACTACAGACTAACCTGCGAGTAACCGTGAAAATACTTTAAAGTGTGAAGACAAGTTTATAGGGAAAAGGACACTTCCACCTATCTATTTCATTGGTGCTAATGGTTAGAATGCTCTACTGTGTGCAGGAATGAGTTTTGCATACAATTTGTTATGTATGCAATTCCGTGGATACACAGTTCAGGCCTGCATAAGTTTCAATGTCCTTAATTCAGATTTGCCATTAAACCCTAAGTAGTGCACATTAAAGGAATGATCAAAAGCATTCTCAGTATTGTTAACTAAAAAAAAATCACAGCAGGGGAGTAAGACGTACAGAATCCACAAAGCATCCTTTTTTTGCTGTTTTGTTTTTAGTTAATAGATTATTTTTGTTATTAACTCAATAGGTAATTTTTAAAGTTACGGTGGAATACGACACTGTGTTGCATGATACACCCCCCTGCCCTCCAACTTTAATTTCTTTTATGCTGTGTGAGCCTGTGGTTGCCTTCCAACAGGGATCCACTTCACCTGGTTTTGATCCCCAGACTAGGTCAATAACTTTCCAATATAAAGAGCCTGGAAATCATGGAGGAAAAAAAATATTACGGCCTCAGGTGTTAATTGGTCACATCCTTGCTTTGAAAGACTTCAGCTAGTCTGAAAAAAGAAAATTAAAGTTCATGAAACTTAACTACTAAGAAGGTTCTGAGCACAGAGAGCTTGTCGGACCTTGAGCCCAACCAAACGCAACATTTGTGATTTGCACATGAATGCACTGAAATATCCTGTGAGAAAAACATCCTAATTCAGGTCATCATTAGAGCACTCCTTAAACATCAGCCTCTACCTCTAACACCAATGAGTGATCCTGGGAAGAGGCCTTTCATTCTCAAACAGCAAAGTCCCCTGCTGAAGTCACCCGGCAGGAGGTGGTGGCACCACAGTTTGACAGACACCCACCACGTATCACAGAGCTGGGGCAGGGGAGTGCACACACGCGACACGGAACCATCAGTAAGTGAAAAGCGCTTGTTCCTGAGCTGCTGCCTCACTCTTAGAACCAGCTTGGTCTGAAAAACTCTGTTTGCTCAGGCATAAAAACTTTGCTTAAGCTTTACAGAGATCCAGAAGAAAGCAAACAGCATGGGAAGCTAAGTTCATGGTATTTCATTATGTTTGGATACACTACTAATAAAGATTTCTCGACAGAAAATCCCTGCAACATCGTATCTATCAATACCGGCACTCAAACACTAATTCTGTCAACAATAAAGGAGTGATCATAATCTTGCACCTGCATATAAAGAGCTTATGGGCTTTTATTTGATAATGAGTTGCAGAGGTGGTGTGGAACTGCAAAAAATATCTCTACAGGAGACAGGGTAAGAATTGACATACCTGTAATGATAACTGGGGGAGATGGTGGTACTTTTCTTTTAATCAGTGTGTGTGGGAAGGAAAGAAAAGGAAACCTCACATATAAGCACAAACCCTACTTACATATTAATTCTGGGTCTTGATACAAAGTGGACAAGATCAAAGATATGAATTTTAATAACTGCTCATTTAATTTTAACATATTTTGCTAAGTTAAATATTATTTACCATGTCAGCATCTTACAACAGGGAGATGAGGACTAGAGCTTGGCCTTACTCTTGTACCAGCATAAAATCTACATTTTAATTTTCTTAAGACTGAGAAAAGGAAGAGGAGAACAAACCAATCCTTTCAAAAACATTTTGATTTAACCCTTGTGCTTTTACTTTAAAACATCCACATGAGTTATGTTCTTTAAAAGTAGTACAGAGACTCTATAAGATATAATCATATATTTCTTAAGCCTCAAGAAATTATTGAACTTAGGGCTGAAGCGTAATCAAAGGATTGGCATAAACAAGAGTCTTGCTAACAGGAATTGGGAATGTTGGGAATCATTCTTGATTCAGTGCACCAATGCACTACAGAAAAAAACCAAGACTGACTCCTCTTCCTGTTTAATTTCTTTTTGCTTTTGAGGAAACACTCTTTCCTACAGAATTTTTCTTCTAAACCTTTCAGAAGCCTGCAGAAACTGTCCAACATCTTTCTGTTCTTTAGGAGAGATTCACAGGAGGGGGGACTTCCATGCTGATCTCTCAGAGACATGTTGTCTCCTTTAGACTAATCTGTTTCAAATGCCATTTTAAGAGATTGGGAAGCTTCCAAAAGAAATCTAAGGAAGTTTCATATTAAGAATTATTAAGGTATGAAGCAAATGTTATGGGAAGAAAATGTTAAGTGGCAGTTTGCAAAATAATTAGATTCTATAACCATTGTGGAAAAAGGATTAGCTTTTAAATTCTCTAAAATACACGCACAAGCAAACAGCAGATGTTTCTTATATTATGAAAAGGACATCCTATACATACAGTTTAAAATATACATCTGAGGCGCAGTAGTATATTATGTTTAAAGCTGTGGGGTTTCACTTTGAAATTTTTAAAAGGTTTTGTAAAGATTTGAAACCTTTTAAATATATATTTTTTCAATATAAATTAAAGTAATTGAAAGAACTAGTTCCAGACAGCAAATGAAAACACAGTCATTTAGCTGACATTAAGTTATGAAAATATTACATTTTTTTGAATGCTGTCCCATGTGTTTGCTACAGATGGGTGCTTTGAGAAAAGATCACAGTGAATTTTTACATCACAATTATCAAAGAACCCCAAAGAATCTCTTTTTTACAAGGAGCCACATGGAAAAGAGGAGGGGTAAGGGATACAAGTTACTTCTGGGGAGATTCTGATTACACACAAGAAGGAAACCTTTCCCAATGAGAACAATCAGCCACTGGCATAATCTCCCCAGGAGAGCGATAGGTTCCCCAGTACCGGACACATTTAAGATTCAGCTGGGCAGGGTGCAGGGCCATGTTGTTATCTAGACCATGTTTTTGCAGTGCTTTTGCCAAGAAAGGGTGAACCAGATTATCCCTGAGGTCCCCCTCGATCCTCCTATCCTGTCCATGATGTGCAAAACACCTTCTAAACATAAAAAATGTCACAAAGGGCTTCCACTACAGGCATGAAAATTTCATTAGCAGATATGAAGGGAAAGGAAATAATGCATAATGACTTTTTTTCCTCTTTTAACCTAGAATAATCAAGACTATTAAAAAAAAAATCACATAACTAACAAATTTAAACCTAACCTTGTTCCTTTAGGGATTTGTTTTCTAGTTCATGTTGTGTAGAAGTTGGAGTGATTGACATTTACCCTCCAGATACAACCAAACAGCCAGACAATGCTTCAAAGAAAACCACTACAGACACTAATTTTACCTAATGCTGACATAAAACCAACAGCCCAAAACACATTACCCCATTTTCCTGTATTTTCAGTGAGAATACCTTGCAGCTGGTTCAAATACCAGTCAGAGAAAGATCAATTTTTTTAATACCTTTCAAAAATTTTTCCTCTAGCTCAGTGAGTATCCTGCTTTTTCTTGCGTCTGCATGTTTCAAGAAATTTATGACATGCATGAAACATTTTCTCTTTTAGTTTGGCTCCTACTTAGCTTAGAGGAAGGAGAATTAGACAGACCCACAGGTATTTAGAGTAGATTGAGACTGATACTCCCATTGTGAAAATTTTCATTAGGTGTGTAATAAAATGAAAGTGAGAGAGAGGAGGGAGAGAGCGATGACATTCTCACTAGGATGGACTCTGCATTTCCAGCCAGCACAGGGGCTGCAGTGCTGAATTTCCGACCTTCCTGGCATAATGTAGAGCTGGACCTGGGATCCAGGCTCTGGCAAACCCCAGCACAGCCCACGAGCCTCGACGTGAGGTCCTTACCAACTGACTGAGCGTTCACTTTCAATCCCAGAAACCCAGGTGTGCTGTAGATTAGCACAACTTACAAGCAGTGTGTGGAAATTTATTATGATAATTGTTGCTTTTATTTTTTATTTCCCTGAACTCAAAGATAATTAATGCCAGTATGTGTCCTGGTGTCTGACTCCCTTAATTGGCCCTGTGGTGCCTTGGGTGTTTGAAAATTCACTCACTTAAAGCCTTTTTTTTTTTTGTTTCTTTTTTTTTCCTTTTGACTTGTTTTCCTGGAGCTGTTCATTAGTGCTTAAAATATTTGATTACATTTAATTGTAATGTCTTCAATTCTGTGCACCTGCTGCAATTTATGTAGTGGGGGAAAATAAGACCTACAGAAGCTAAAAAGTGACATGAGGAATTGAATGTTAAAAAGAATTCCCCTGCAAAGGGTAATTGGGGTTAAATATGGTAACAAACCAAACATATTTTCAGTTGGGGTTTCCTACCTGCCACGGTAGCACCAAAAGGATTTATAGCATAATAGTTTCCTTTTCAGTGTTCACATTCAAAGGTTTCATCTCCATTTTAACATTGCTAATTATTTTAAACCATATTTCCAGCCTGAGAAAGTCCACATGGTGTTGGTCCTGCAGAGTCCTGAGCCCCACTCCTACATGAAGATGTGTTGCTTTAGTACATCTTTCCTAGTCTTGCCATCTTTCTTTCAATAAAAGATGAACATTTTACTACCATCTTTTGTTCTTACAATTACTGAAATGGTTAAAATTTTCCTGGCTGACACTTTCGTTTTAAAACGCAGCTTACAGCATTTGCAAATCAGTCAATAATACCAATACAAATTAACATCCCTGAGTATTCAAATTCCCCTGACATCACTGGAGAAGGCATAAGAGATGGAGTAAAAGAGAAAAATCTTGTATATTTTTAAGAGGGAAATTACATCAGAAGGGTTTTTTTTAAGCTGTACTGTGCTTTCTCATTTATCTCCAAGGGGTGGTGTAAACCTGTAGAACAGGTTTATTTTTCAGAATAAAACTAATTAGATCAGTTTTAACACTTCAATATTAGCCTCACATGAGAAATTCTTGTTTCAGCACTGCAGAGGAGAAGCAAAGAACAAAAATATCACCTGCTGATGTCTATGATAGCTTGCAGCATAGAGCTCACTGTTGTGACCGATTAGGTGCTCTTTGCCATGGGAATTCCACAATTCTTACGCAGTAGCATCCCAATGCTTTTCTTTATTTCTCTGTATGGTAAATACTGCCTGGGGCATTTTAAAGCAACAGTTAGTGATCCTGACTAATCAAGGTCAGAAATAAATTTATCCCTGACATCCCTTACTAAGTATGGCATAGACTGAAAAATACAAACACTGGTATCTTTGTTTTTAGAATATTATTATTAATAATAGTCACAAGTTGTAATAAACTGTCAGGGCTCCTAAGAATGTTACCACACAATGAACATTTTATGTTAATATCTACATTTCACTCTGTTGTGGAAACCAGAGAGCTGTCAACAAATGCTAGAAATTAATCTTACACCGAATCAGAAACAGCAATACATTGATGAGAGACGTGATGACAAACACTCCTCTCTACTCATTCCCAACTAGTCTCTAAACAAATGTTACAGCAAATGTGTGGCATATTTTTACCTCAATTCAAGAATTGTCCCTGACGTCAACAACGGAAGACTGCTCTACAACTGAAGGCATGGGACCAAGAGTAAGCGGGATGGTATTTTACTCGCTAGATTCAAGACAGATTTCCTGTCAAGACACTTGATTTATGTTTCCTTGACCTACTGTGTAAAATGGAAATAAATGATGCTTTTTGCCAGTTTTTAACCACAGCATATTTGGTACCGCCAGAAGCCACTGCTTTTGAACTTCCTTACAACCTGACTCTACCAGTCACACGCTGTCACAGGGCTGCTGAGATGAGAGTATCAATTCAATGTTTTAATTCTGTTTTTGCAAACAAGCCTGAGTAATTACCTCAAAAGAGGTGATAGGATGTATTTAACGGATTAAGATCAGTCTCATTATTTCTGTTTTGGAATCTTGAGTTTTTTCGACACTAAGGAGGCAAAAAGTGGCCAGCGCTGTAATGCCCAGCTGTTATGGATGACGTGAAACTGTGACAGCCTTGGTACATAAACAGAACTTTAAAGCAAAGTGGCTGAAGTACGTGCACAAGCAACATGCAACTCTTATTATTGCAAGTAAATATTTTCAATTTTAGACTTTAATATAGCCTGATAATGCAAAACCAATTAGGTTTTTGGTATTCAGATTTATTATTCAAATAATAAAAGGATACAAAAACTGTTTACAAAAGAACATTGGGTTAAAAAAAAAAAGCAAGTAAAACTAAGTTTTCCATGCAGTTGACAGTGAGGGAAAGAAAACAAAAGATAACTCCAAAACAGAAAAACCCACAAACAAAACAGGTTTTCTTCCTGTGATAAAATCACACACATGAGAGCCAGGCTTCACAACCATTTTAGAAAAGAGTGGGAGTTTCCAGCCTAATATTCATGCAGGGCAAACCCCAGGCTGTGAAACAGCACTTTTAGGCACTTGGTCCTGCATCAGCTCTTTAGATCTAACAGGGCTTTAGATGTTTCTTTATAGAGAAGGTCATACCTATGTCGTATCTGATGATCACATTGAACATAAACACAGAATATAATCTCTGCCTAAGACACTGCACTTCAGCCTTCTGTCTTAGCAATTGAAAGAGTTTGAAGTTTATCAGATTTAGTAGCTTTCTGCTGCTGGGCTTGGAACCATTCCAGAGTGATCCTTTTTCCTCCGCTCCCTGCAGCCACAGAGCCAACAAACAGCAGGGCTGGCACCGGCTACAGCCACGCCCAGCCGGCACTTCCTGCACATCTGTTACGAGCACCTGAATATAAAACTGTGTAAAAGCAAAACGGACAAAAAGAGTTTAAAGCTGAATTATAAAAAACCTTAAAGGCTTCTTGAAGAGGCCAGGAGCACAGTGGCAGCTGAGAATAGGTCCAGCACACGGCTGTGTGGGGAGCAGAGCGAGTGGCATGGCTGAAGCTGCATGTGAGGCTGTCACAGAGGGGAGTACATTTACACACAAAGGACCTGTTCAATACTTGCAAACTACCTGGAATGTAGTAACAAGGTTACACAATGAGTATTGGGAGCAAAGGTTTATATATATATATAAATATATATGCATTGTCACAGCCAGCCAAAATTTTGGAGCTCTGCTTTTCAAACTCTTCTATTAAGCTCATCATGATGGCATCTTCTGCACTCCTCATTCTACAGGGCTCTCCTCCATGATGTTCTCATCAACAGCTGAAATATTCCACCCTATTGACTCGGGGGCTCATATAGAACTCGCTCTATGATAAAGACTTAAACAGACATTCCTATATATGGCCAAGAAAAGAAGGATAAATTCCATCCTCTGACTCTGCCTGCAGGTTTTTCTCAGTTCTAAATCCCAGCAAGTGTTCTTGTCTCTCATTTTCCAGCTTCTCATGAAACTTTGACAGAATCTACAAGCTCTTTGCAACAACCAGCGATTTATTGATTTTTCAGACCAATGTACTTTTGAAACATCGTAGTGCAATTTTATGATAATCAAACTTTAAAAAATCAAAATTATTTCAAAGATGCTGTGATCTTGAATATTTAAGAGAGAATATGTGCTATTTTAACACTAATATCCCTCTAGCATATAAAGCCATGATCAAGGATTAATGAGTTTTTTGTTACAACTTCTGAATTTTGAAAAAATATTCTTACTAACATTTCAAAGTGAATAAAGAGCCCAGTAATCTTCTTTTGTGTGCTTTATGAATATTTAGAGATGCAGAACAAAAGTCTTTCTTACATGTAAAAACCTGAAGGCTGTTAGACTCCTCCCCTTGAAAACCAGGTTCAAGCACAAGTTTACGAAGAAAGGAATAAACAGAGTCCAAAAATAATCCATGACGGATCTAATTATGAAATATCTCGATGCATTCTGTTTTTTCTAGGTAAATCAGCCAGATCTTTCTGTTGTTTTATTTATTCTAAGTATTAAAATAATTAAAGAAGAAGATGCAAGAGGCACAGAGCAGTGAATGTCAAGAACACTTGATGCAACACCCTAATGATGAATGTTCCAGCATACTCAAATAAACAAGTTTCTCTAGAGATTGTTTGAATGAAAATAATGTAATTGCACAAATAGCATAAGCTGAGTGTGTGCGTGTGCACAAGAAAGAAAAGGAGAGAGACAGGCAGCAGTCATGGTTCTTGTAGTTGGTGGCGTGTGGTGAATAATTGATCATTCCTTCCTTCCCTCTGATGAGTTCACTAATTCTCTCAGTGCCACACTTCTACAAAAGTCACGATCACTATTAAACTAGCAGAGGAACCCAACAAGCCCCTGAGAATATCTACTGTCTGAGATGCCTTTTAAAGCTCCGAATGAAAAATTAAATGTGAAAAGCAAGAACATGATTCCGAAGTCTCCTTCACCTTTGCTGTGTGCTCTAATGCTGTACTTGATAGCCACTGTTCCACAGCGCAACACTGAATTTATGGTGCCTGCTATTTGTAATAAAAGAAGGGACAGTAGATAGAGTCATTCAGTTTGTTGAAAAAATGGAATTAACTGCTTATTTTATATGCAGTCGATTAACAGCACAATTTACAGACTTAAAAACAATTTGTGAGTTAATTTGCACTTTTGAAGACAATGGGCATATAACAGCCAAAAGTGTTCAGTATGATTTTGTACTGAATAAATTCCCTTATGAGATAACGAATTAGGGACATTGTTCATTTCAAAACCTGAAGACAAAGCTGCCCTGTGTTTTAGTCTGTGGTTACAGATATTGCAGAAGATAGGATTTTTGTCTGGTTTCAGCGAGCCACAGAAATTATTCAAAGGTAAATTCTTTTTCCTAAATTCAGTAAGATGCTCACTGCCTTATTTTTCAGACCGTTAAGGAATCCAAGAGCTCAGATGGACAAACCTGTGGATACGCACCTGAGTCACCTAGCAGGATTCCTGTATGAGTAAGGGCAGGTTTGCCTCAAAACACTTTGGTAAATAACATACTCCCAGCAACAATAGCATACACTATTTTTACAATATCAGCCCTCACATAGCTGGAGGCAAGAAAGCTACTTTACAAATAAAGTGGCAATTAAAAGCTCTAGTACTGCTAGGTAGGTACCCCATTCTGTTAGAGGAATTCTTCTCCAAATACATAAAGAAACAAAATGAAACCAGATGAATCAAGAAAATCAAACCCAAAATTGGACTGACAAACAACCTGTACAAAAAAATAAGCAAAGCTGAGCAGAACAATGACAGTAAAAAAACGTATAGCATGTGTACAGTCCATGTGCAGAAAGAAAAATATGCCAGGTTTTCTGTGAAAGGCATTCACCTACCAGTCTGTCAAAACAGAGAAGCATTGTCCTCTAATATAAAGCATGGCAGGTTACTTTGTCAGAAAACAAACAGAATATTGTACTGCTGAGTTTAGTACTGTTAAACATCATCCCCTTCTTGTTGATATGAATTAGATGCCTTTTTGCCCAAGGAAGGTTTATGACATCTAACCAATAGTAGAGAAGCTCAGGGGCACGAACCAAAAAAGCTCTCTGGGCACTCACAGAAGTGATGGAACAATATATTTTGGACATACATTTGGACTCCATGAAACCACACTCCCATGTCTCACAGCCAAAGCAAAAGGCTTGAATTTACGCTAAGACAGTGTCCATGGACAATTCCTGCTTTGCGGTTCCAGTGAGTGAGGAACACATCCCCGGTCTGTTACCCTGGCTAAGGGCCATGGGGATGGGACTGCCTGCCACGGCCTGTCTGTACCCCTGCTCCAGCAGGAATGCTCTGCACCCATGGACACACACAGACATTGCTCTGGTGGGAGAAGCCCATTAAGAACTTATTCCATAGAGAGGGCTTCACTTTTCTGGCATTCGCAGAGAAATAAGCAGCAGAGCATAACAAAAATGTGTCACACGCTTCCTTCCAATCTATTGCCTCCAACACTTTGATATAAACATTGAAAAAGAAATTTATGCAGAGACCCAACCCTGGCCTGCCATCTACAGCCACCTGTGGGACAGGGCATAGGTAAGTACACCCAAACTCCAAGCTATCGCTTTGGTGACGCTTGGACATCTTTCTCCAAACAGGTTTTGCCCATATTTGTGTATTCTCAGTTCTGCATTAAAGGCCAGGTGGCATTTGGCAAGGCTGTGTTGGTTGTATATATATGGCTGATATAATTTTATCCTTCTAACTGTGGGAATCCTTCATCCTTAACATGAGGATTAATCAAGAGAGTTATCCTCATGTTCTTTGCATCTTACTAGAAATTCCAGGTCAGTTTAGAGAAACCATTTACACGCTGATACTTTGCATAACAGCATATTAACTGAAAAGTAGATATGCAGAGATCATCTTAACCGAAAATCATTGCTGTGTAACCAAGCTTTCTTTGATGTTGTTCACCACTGTATTTTCAGCCACTTTATATCTTATGTTCAGCATTGGAAATGATGATATTTATTGATAATATTGCTGAATAAAGGTTAAAAAGAAATAGTTTTTCTGTCGCTGAACACTTCTGACATATCAAACACTTCTTCATCTTGAATTCAGAGAAGAAATAAGAAAACTAAAAAATAAAAATTAAAATCATCTGAGTGATTCAGAAAACTTAATTTTTGTTTCCAAATTCATTCTTTGTAATACTGCAGATTATCTTAATTTAATACAAAGTTGCCTAAACTAGAATAGAGAAGCATTTTAATTGCAAATATTCAAAAGGGATATTCTTACATATTTCAAAAGTTTTTTCTGAAATAGAAACCATGAAAGCTTATCCTTTCCTCCAAAAACTACTTTTGATTTCCTACCTGCTCCAGTGCAGTAAATCTAGCTCCAACTATGAGTCAAGTGTCAGAATTTTACAGAGAAGCAGACGTTGTACATGAGAACTGTTGCTTCTTGGAGATATTGTTCCTCCATTCTACAGGAGGATATCAAATAAATCCATTTTCTCATGCTTTTAGCTAATGCTATTAGCTGACATTGCCAGAAGAATTTAAGATGAAATAGGTACATTAAGCTCAAGGATACACAGGCAAGGCAAATGAGCACAGACTGAACTAAACAACAAAACCCCAACACCCCCAACTCTTACCATGGCAGTAAGAACACAAGACGCACTCGGAAAAGCAGATCCAAAGTATGGCAATCTAAGAGTGTAACAAATGAGAAAGCATGTTTTCTTGGCAGTAATGCAGAGTGGATATAGTACTCCTCACAGAATGGCAGTGCTTCTCTTAAAGCTTATTTCCCCAATCTTAGAAAATGAAAACTGGAAATGTATAAAGACTAAAAACAAGCTATGACAGTTCATACACAATAAAGCACTTCCACAGAAGTTTTTCTTTGTATTCATCACCTTTATAGCTATAAAATACTAGTTATGACACACATGAAGTACAAACTAAATGTCTAAACTGGGAAACATGCCCATTTTTTGAAAGACTTCCTTCAACAACATTTTTTTTCATTAGGAAAAAACACAAACCCAAACCAAACTAAAAACCCCACGAAGTGTACCCTGTTCTGAAGAACTGGAAACAGAGACTAACTTTGCCAATCTTGATTTTTAAAGAGGGCAGAGAACATCCTCAAGTGCATTAACTAAAAATGTACAAATAAAACCTGACAAACTGGATAGTTACACAGTAATAATAGCTGTAATGAAAACAATTTAGTGTGTTTAATTTTAGAGATTCACTGTTTGCAGAAAGAGAGTAGGCAGCATATTTACACAACCTGATTCACAATTGTTTATTTCATGATGACTCTTTTGCTTTCCCACAGGACCCTGTAAAAGGAGGGGACTCATTAGCTCTGCATATCCTGCAGTAAGTGAACTTGAATACTGCCATTCATATTTACTGGCTGATAATTTAAAAAGCTTACAGAAAACAAAGAAACAAATGCAGGATTTACAGGGCAATTTTAAAGCCCAGGAAGAAAATAAACTCCTACTGGACAAAGAAATTTCCTTCCTCTCCCTCTGCCCTGCCATGAGTACTGAGAGGAATCCTAGATGAAGAACTGAGTTAATTTTTTTCTAGGAATTTCATTATAAGTCTCTATGCATACTGTTGTGTATTTTCAGGCAACACTTTTAAACAAGAGTTAATCCCACTAATTAGTCGTAAGCAGGCCAAGCAGGCATTCCTTCGGTCAAGTGTTACAAAAATTAACCTGCAAAACAATTAATTGAAACACAGGTCTCTTACCTTTTAGATACATTCTATGTTTTCACAATATGCACATGGCCAGATCCCCAACACCTCCATGTCTATATAACTTCAGCTACTTGCATTCACAATCACTTAAAGTATCTCTCTGGGGCAAACAGTGGAATAAAAAAAAAACCTTAAGAGAGACTTTTTTTCCCCTGTTACAGGCTGGGTTCTGAACAACCTTCTTACACTAAGTCATCATTTAATGAAGGAATCCAAAATGAGCTGTAATGCCCCAAAAGCAGTAGCGTGTAGTTGCTTTTGTGATATATCTTGCATGATATATCTTGCATGGACTATTAGGGTTCAGACACTCTCCCCACTCTGCCAGACGGTTTTCTTACTTAAAATACAAACCCTGGGGCACTGCTCTCCCATAAGGATTTGTGCATCGCCAACTCAGCCTGTGTAGCTCCACTTCGATGGAATTTTGCTACTTTTTGAATAGCTTGGAAAATGTGTTGAGGGCTTGTACATATATTAATATGTTCCCCAACACCATGTTTAAAAATGCATAAGTGATCAGATGAAAGAAAACCTGCAATTTATCTACTTGTATCAATATTATATCCCCCAGGATATTTTTTCTCTGATTCCAACTGAACTGCTATGCTCTTAACTCCAATACATATTCTATCCGGAGTTTATCCCCAAATTTCAGTTCTTCCTTACTTCTCTTTCCACTTCCTTGAAGAAACAACTGAAGCTCTGTTAGACTAGGTGTCATTTGTCGTCTTTTATGGATTAACCCAGAGTTCTTTGACTCAGGAAAAAGGGAAAAGTCCACACAACTCCCTCATTGGCAATATAAATTCTCCCTAGGCAATAAACATCCAACAGAGCATCTCCGTTCGCGAGCTACTTTTGTATCACTTTGGACTCTGCTGAAAAAATTAACATAAACGTGTAAATCATATCAAGTGGTTGTAATTTGTCACTTTTTTACAATCAAAACTGTATATAACTATTTTAAGTGACTTTTGATCAAAACTGTACACAACTATAATCAATGACTATGAGAGTCATTGATAACTACAAAGGCCATTGCAGTAATTTTAAACGTTTTTTTCTAGAGGTTGTGGATTATTAAGATCTCTATTATATAGTCATTATTAAACAATATAGACTGCTTAGACTTTACATACCATATCAGTAAAACATTATCACTTAAGCTGTCACACCTGGTTTACTGCAAATTAGTACTCTTAAATCTTTCTACTCTAGAGCTTATAATTTAAAAAGGTCAATTACTTCCCTAAAGAGATTTCGTCATCTGTTTTGTATTTTCAGAGAATTTCTAAGCCTCACTGCTTGTTTTTCTCTACACTTATCAGTAGCACTTAAGTTCTTCACTAATCAGCAGTGCACACATCCTCCAGCTATAGAAACCAATATGAGATATAATTTCCATAAGCATCAAGTACAGGTTCACTGCTTCATTGTCCCTCATTTCGGAGCAATGGGATTTGTGGTACTATTTCACTCAGGTTCCACTTATAATTCTACCCATGTCCAACAGGAGCCTTTGCTACTTACTCTTTAAAATAGCATTTCTGTTTTCCATTTTTTTCTGTTCTGCTCCACAAAAATCCACTCCAAACAGATCAATGCTATGTGACCACATGGAGATAGATCTATCAGCAGGATTTCCAGGACAACACGGAAGCTTAGGTTATCAAGCAACAAATGAACAGATGGTCCTGTCATTCCTTATTTCAGAAAAGGTGATTCCAGTGATAACATCTGCTAATAAGCCTTTCTTGAGTATCCTTTAGAAAGTCAGCAAGCAATGGTGTTAGAAATGAAAGATCAAATTGGGTCAGACATGCTCTTCTCAAGGTGCACTGTAGCTTTCATAAAGGTAATAGCAAAATGGATTGAATGCTCACTCCACATCAGCTGCTCTGAAAGGACTGAAAATATGTGAAGGATGCAGCACACAAGATGTGTGGATTAGAAGGGGAGAAGTCCCTGTCCTATGTAGAGTGCTCATCAGCATGGAAATGTCCCAGGGTTAATTTCTTGGTGTTGTCCCAGCTTTTTCATTTTTTGAGTTTTTAGGTCAAGTTTAAAATAATTTTTCCACTGCTGGAATGACTGAAAGCCCTTTAAAGGAGAGAGAGAATCCTGAATTCAAAATTTCCCTGTAAATGTGTTACACTACCAGGCATTTTAACTTTGACACTATTTGACTATTATGAAAACAACAGTCTCCATAATATAACAAAAAGCAACTGAAATGAAAAAAAAGGTATTTGAAAACAATCAACTTTCATCTAAAATTTAGCCTATCAGTGATTATTTAATATACTTTTAATCTTTCGATATTATGATGCAATCAGACTTTCAAGGTATTAGACAGCTACCAGATGAGTAAAATTTTCAAAATTCCCAGCTATTGATTTCCACAAAGTTCCATGGGTGTAGGCATCTATGTACTTGCATAGCTAGATAGGTAATTGATACTTTTTAATAGAGAGAGTTTTGGGATAATTTTAAATATCTAGTTATCTTAAAAAACCCACAATTCTTCACTGTCCATTATCTATGGCAAAATACTGTGAATTGACAAATTCAGTGGTGGTTTGGTTTTGAGGCGGTTTTTTTGTTGTTTTTTGTTTTCTTCATTATTCAAATAAGACAAAGGGTAGCTATAATATTCTTCATTTATTCTCCCATCCAGGAGACGAGCCCTAATTGTACAGTATCTCTTCAGCAGCACTCATATTTCAGGACAGCTGGGCCTTTGTAATCAGGTTACCCTCTGCTGCTTAGGAAAAGAGTCAAAGAATTAGCATTGAAATAAAAATTGAGTAGAGTTCATTTGAAATTTCTGAGAATCTTCTACATAGAGAGCACTGAAAGCGCCTCTGCTCAGAATTTTCACTCAGATCTTCCACAACGAATACATTTTAAAACAGGTTTTTGTAAAGCCAGGATTAGTGTTTGAGCTCATTTAGCAGTAAAAGCTGAACAAACATGTGAGGCACTGCTGGCCTAAAGGTCCTCATATTCGCCCATGTTTTTCAATTCCAGAACTGAGATGTTTCCCATGAAAACCTATCTGTCTTTGGTTCCTTGAGCTGCTCAGCTTATGACAAATAACAAATCTGAGGATGAATTACCAAAGAAAGATTTGCAAACATTACCAGCACCAACTATCCAATGTGTCTCCTTACCAACACTGGGAAGAATAAGATGTTACTCACTCAGACTGTAATGAGCAAGAGATAACAATAACTGCACCCTGTTTCCAGCTGTGGTTTACATTTCTCCAAACAGTGCTGTGTTCCCCTTGTTTATGGAAAAGAGATACTAGGGAAAAATTGTGAGTGGATGTACATGCCTAGTTGCTCTGTTTACAGTAAATTCAGCTGGTGACTTTGGAGAAGCTCTTCCCAGCTGAAGCTGAAGTGCCATATCCTCTTGTCAGATTAAAATGAGGACAATTATGCATTTTAACCACGACAGATCAGGGATACCACTACTCCTCTATGCCAGTACACACTTATCCAGTCATGTCTGAAAAGGCTTCTCGTATAATGTCTACCATAACCAACTGCTTCTATTGCTTAATTGTTCTCAACATGTCAGCATTCAATTTTATTTGACAATGAATTGCTCTTATTATATGGGGGAAGAACCGGTGCTGAATTTCAGTTTTTCTTGGTTTTTTTCATGATTAGTATGTCACTTACATTCTACCCAACCTTCTGTTCTGCTTACGTTGTATGGCAGAGAGAAGGCTAATACAGCTATTTCTTCTGAAGTATTTTAAATACAAGGGGATGAATTACAAGCTTAATTTTGTTTAGTTACCACAACTTGTCGAGGGTAGGAAGGAAGGCTGTTGAGCTTGTTTGTGAGATCATAAAAACTGAAATGGTAATAAGTAAGCTTATAATCTGCTATTCTCTTTACATAAGATAGTGAAGCCCAGGATGTTCAGCGAGCTGTGAAATACAAACCCCAGCAGATATAATATCAAAAGAGGTTTTTTAAAAGAACATACTTTCACTTTTCTGTAACTGTTTATAGTGCATTCATGTGTTGTGGAAGACAAATAAAAGTATGTAAAACAGTGTGTTATTGTTATGCTACACAACTTTAAAAAAAAAAAAAGATTTAAAATAGACTACTTTAGAATTCTGTTGCAATACTTTTCCTGAATGTTAATATATTCATGAATATATATGTAAACAGTCAGATATCTTGAACTATTTATAAAATGGTAATACTTTACTAGGGAAATATCATCTTGATTATATTACCATGAAATGCAATCTGATTAATTTATTTACTTAATAACCTCTTTTGGAATTAGGTGCTTCAATTACAGTCATTACAGTCCAAAACAACAGGTAAATAAAGACAATAAAATACATGGGTCCTAAATCAAGCCTCAGTGATTGCAAACCCAAGCTCCCAATCAATGAAATAGCTGGAAAGGTGTTGGTTAGAGATGGGCCTTTCAGACTAGAAAGCCCTTCCAACCCAGTAAGACCACTAAACCTAACAAGGCGATGCCAAAAGAAGAAAATCTCCAAATACCAAGAGCAGCAATTCCCTGACAAGTTCCAGTTGCCGTGGTGGACACTCCTAGAGGGGCTCCAAAATCTCAGCAGTCACCACAGTCCTGTTTCCATGCTGATCATGGCACTGCCAGGTGTGCTGAGAAGCATTCAAAGCTTTCTGCTGGGCTTTCAAAGTTGTTTAATCTATCTAAAAACTCTACACACAAGGCCACAGAGAGGCGTTCACAGTGATGCTTGTGCCTCAGGGATATGGTGTCGGGGTTTGACACTGGTTAACTGCCAGGCACCATGAAAAACTATTCACTTACTTTCCTCTGCTATAACTGAGTACAGGAGGGGAACTAAAACTTCATTTTCATGAGTCAGATAAGGATCAGGGGAAAAACACTTTAAGGCAAAACAGGTTCAAACTTAAAACAGTATAAAGAAGATTTATTACTAACAGAATTAAGAGTAAAAAGAGTAATGAGGAACCAAAGCAAACTTTCAGAACACCTTTCTCTTCCAGTACCTCCCTCTATCAACCACTCAAGGAAACAAACATGGGGTTTTGGTCAGTATTTCACTTCTTAAGAGTCTTTCTTTATGTTTAAGGAAATTAATGTCTTCTGCTGTGCCGTGGGATCCTTCCCCCGGGGAGATAGTCTTCTGCGAACTTTTCTAGCGTGGTTTCAACTTTCACAAGCAACAGCCCGCCCAAATCTGCTGAAGTGAAAATCCCTCCCACAAATCTTGCAGTCTTTCTACAACTGCCAGCATGGGTCATAATAGTTCATGGGGTTTAGTCTTTTAAGGATGAGCTGCTCTAGCCTGGAAGCAAAGGTTCTCTTCTTCAATCTTTAAAAACCTCTCTCAGCATCTGTGCGCTCTAGGGTGAGTGCTCCTCTTCAGAGGCTGCATGTGGATCTCTGCACCCCCCCATGCACGTCATGAATTATAGAAAAACAGTTTGTTGTATTATAATCCTCACCATGGCTTGCAGGAGAATCTCAGTTCCAGTGCTGGGAGTGCCTCCGCCCTCTCCCTTCACCCACCGACCTTGGTATTGCCATGTTTCTTCTTCATGTGACCTTACTTCTCTTTTTCTCTGACTCAAAAGAAAGTTGGTGTCTGTAAGTTGCAGCAAAGAAGCTGATCTTGTCTGGGCTCCGCATAGGGGAAAATACTTGCCGTGTCTTTCGCCGCTGGTTGTGTGGTGTTTCTGCTCGGTTCAGCGTGAGCCGTGCCGGCTTCAGGAAAGGCCCGCCGGCACTGCGTGGGCCACAGCGGCCTCAGAAGAATTTTGGCCTTGCAGTCCCAGCCTCAGTGGGGGGGGCGTTTCCCGGCTGCGCGGCTGCTTGCGGCGCTGGGGTGGCTCCTCTCAGCAGCCCGGCCCCAGCTGCCGTGCTGGGAGGGCCTGGCAGCCCTCTCTGGGAGGGGCCTGGGGGACTCCCCCTTGCCACCCCTCAGAGGGAAGCAGGAAAAAGGGCTTCTCACGGTTTCTCCTTTCTTAAATATGTCATCACATAGGTGTTTCCAGCTTGTTTAATTGGGTTAGTAAGCTGCCCATCGCCAGGGCTTTCAGTGATTGGCTCTGTGCCAGTCATAGAAGTTTCGCAGCAGCTCTTTTTTTTCTCTGCCTCCAAAATCAAGTTTTGCTAAACCACCTCGTGTGGCCACGCTTCACAGACCGTACAGCATCAGCACTACTGGGACAAATGGGAACTACAGGCTGCTTCGGGAGTCAGGTGCAGCTCCAGACCAACAGGACTCTCTGGTCACTTGTCTACACAAAGCAAAGATTGCTTTCGATTTATTTGAATATGCACAGTCTGAATTGAATGAAACTAGAAAAGGGAAACAGGCATTTTCAGAAAAGTTGCACATCCACGTTTCAGAGTTCCCAACTTTCAGTGGATTATCAGTCAGAGACAAGCAAGGAGACCCTCATTTTGAATGAAAATAAAAGCACAAAGTACTAGATATCTTCAAGCATTATATGGGGCAGATACACTTATTTTTAATATCCATCTGTTTCACAAAAGATAAATCCTTTACCAGCCTATATTAATAATAATTATTTACATTTTGTGGAATTACACTTTAAAGTTTCACTTATTCAGGCACATGGAAGAAAATGTGGTTGTTCCTTCTGTATTATGCTTTGCTATAGACTAATAGGAATAATAAGAGAGCTCACCCATTTTTTTTCTTTTTAATGTAAAATATCTCCCAGTCTTATCATTATTTTTAACATGAAATAAATGATGATGTGCTTGAGCAGGGAGGTTGGACCAGATGACCTCAGTAGTCCCTTCAAATCTTAACCATTCTGTGAATCACTGACACATAACACCAAATGTAAATGCAGCATCAGAAGAAAGAATTCCTTCATTCTTTCTTAAAATAGATTCTATACATGTAACACAGGGTAACTTAGAGAGATCTGCAAATTAATGACTCACACATTTTGTAAGATGAAAGACTAATGTTTGTCTTCTTTCACTCTTAAATTTATTTAAAAAAAAAGCAGTTCACTATGATTCTCAGACTGTACCTCAATCTTACTGTGTCAATACTATAATGGTACTTAATACACTTTTCCACTCAAAGTCAGAGAAGTGCTGAAGCACTTAGCTGAACTGGGGCCAATATACAATAATCAATAACAGATCTTCTCATCAGTACAGTCCATTAATAAAAGAGTAGCGAAGGAGGAGGGTAAGTACATTACCCTGCTGCTGTGTGCCATTAGCAGATTTGGGTCACAGGAAAGACTCCTGGAAAATGAAACAGCATAAACTTGGCTACAGCCTAGATACGGATCCAAGGAGAAAACATTGCAGGCTACCTGCCAGAAAGCATCCCTTCTCTTTAAACAGTTCGTCATTCTGGCTAAAATTCCATGGCATGGACACTCTATAACTATCTTTTCAAAAAGTTCTTGTCATGACCACATCATTAAATAAAGAGGTATATGTAAGAAGACTGATTTTTAAGTGCAAAGTAGATACTCATAAGGCTTGATTCCAAGCTAGTGAAGAAGATTTAGCCAATACCTCAAATACTCTTAAGGATAATATAGCTCCAGCAATAGATTTGGAAACCGCTGATGGCTCCTCAATTAAGACTTTAGAATGGAATTTTTAAAAGAACCTGAGAGATAGATATCCAGCTCAACAGAAATACAGGAATACCCTGGTTATAATAATAAGAAAAAAATTCCTACCTTTTAAAAATATTTGAGTGCAGTGAAGACTTTAATGCCACCTAATATTGATTAAAGAAAACATTTTTAAAGTTCATTCCCATCAGCCAAATTGGAGAATGTTTTAAGTGCAATTTTCAGAGATAACAAAAATATTTCCACTGCTAAAACCCCCTTAATATTACTACTAATAAAATTTAACAGATGAAAAACTCCATTAAATTTTGTTTAAAGTGTTGTCCTAGATGTAATATTAAATTCTCACAAGACTATTCTTAGAAAGGCAGAAAGATGACAGGACAACAGGGCATTAGAGTGTTCCTAATTCGTTCCAATTCACAGAGTAATGCATCCCGGTTTCCAACATAAGAATCCAATCTACTTGGTGTGTAGCCAAGTTGAAACGAAATCACAGCAGCAGAAAACTGACATTGTCTATTTTGCTAAATAGAGAAGTACTTTAAAAATGGTTTTTCTCTGTTTTTCTTAAATAGTGTTGGGCTAAACATGTATTATGGCAGTAGATCTAAGCTATTCACCTCTTTTGTTTGACAGCTATAGTCTGGTTTGTTCTACACTCACACCTTGGAAAGCTATTACTCTGTGATACCGGTGGACTTGTCACTGAGATTTATTTTTTTTTAGTTTTCTTTCTTACTAGATTTCAATACGTACCTGTTTGTTGTGATTTATACAGGATAATCAATATTCATATTAGAAAGCACAAACATAAATAGCGGGTTACTTTGAATTGTAACAAGCTCTAGGAGAATCCCTGTTTAAATTACAGTTCTGCCTGTGTAATACTGTGAAGACTTTAACAGTATTAGCAGAAACCTGAAGTAAAAGTAGCACATTCTTGGAACCGGACTCAAACCGCCCTCTTAGTTCTTCCCATTTTTAAGTGGATCTTCTGAAGAAAATATTCAAACTCATTTTTATTTATGGTGTACCATGCAAGAATATATCACACTCTTACTTGATACAGCAAATGAAACCAGTCAAACTCTTTTGAAGAATGCTGGTAATGTGGATTTTCCATGGGACTTTGGCTTCTAAAGACTTAAGCGCCTTTGCACATTCTTCCTCTAAACGTTTGCCATGTAGAAAATATTACGATTTTTAATAACCATCCACTAAAACTTGGCATACCCATATAATTAAATTGCCTTTCTATTGACCCATCTACTCTGGGTTCAGTTTAACATAGCTCTAAACTCCCTATATAAGACTCTTCAAAGTTCTCTGTTGGGTGATTTCCCATCTGTCCTTTCTGCATGATTAAAATAACAATATCTTTTTAATATATAAGCTACTTTATTAACAGGTATAAGCAGTCTTTCACTATACACAGGATAGAGCACAAACACATTTGTCAGTATTTTATGACCTCGCTCTTCAAGTACAAGTGTGGAGTTAGCACTGAGCAATTTACAACTTCCTGAACGGTGTACTAGTGTATCTAATACATATTTAAGATCTTGACAGAAAACATAATTTTGATAAACAAGAGCTAAAGATGAACAGAGATATAATCACATGTTTATTGCAGAATCAACTCATTCCCACAAAAGCAAATATGTCTGTGTCAGTGAATTCCAGTCAGGATTTACACTTCTTATTTCTGTATACACCTACTGTAAAAGTCAATTTGCTGTATTATGAAGCAGGAGATGAACTGGGGAAGAGACCTTGCTTTCTAAAACATGTTTCTAGATCTCTACTTTTTTTTTTATGGCAAAGTTAGATTAAATATGAGGACTAAATTAAAGAAATTTTACAAAAATACATTGGATTCTTTATTTATTAATTTCTTAAATATTAGAGTTTTCTTCTGTGCTGCAAGCTAGAAGTTGTTTTTTCTATATAATAAGATAAATGTCTGTAATTTAACTACACTATAATAATTAGACGAATATGCTCATTAGATGAATATGCATTTAAACCAGATTCATTCTTATTCAAACCTAGCTCAGCCCAAATAATATGCCATTTATAGAGCAACCCACCCAGAATATCCTGCAATTAAAACACTGAACTTGCTTAATCTTAAACTATCCTATCTTGGGTCACATAAGAGACTGAAACACTGAAATTCACCTTGAATATTAGTACATTACTAGCCCTTTTTATGACCTGACATTTTAACAGTACAATCTAAATGCTATCAGTAAGTATTAGTGAAAGTGTATCCTTGATCTGCACTTATTTTAGTTCACTAAAGGTCCCATTTGTTTTTATTGAGGTTAATGGATCTGCGAATACAGATCCATTAACCTCAGAATTTTTAAATGTTAAATCAGCAGCTTTAAATAAATGTTAACATGAGGCAGCAATTACTGATACTGTAATCCCAACTGGAGGGCAAAGTTTGGAGCACAGACTCCCGAGAATATGTTAAACAACCCAAACTCCTTTATTACTAAGATTTACAAAAAAACCCCAAACAATACAAAGCTGAATATTCTCTGGAGCTACAAGCGCTATAAGCATATTTCCTTAAATGAAAAATAGAACCATGCAGCATTTAACTGAGGGCTTAAATATCTGCTAATTCATCCGCTATTTTGGCTTTGAACAATTGTCTTAATGCAAAAACTGCTTCTACAAAGTTATAATTTACACACTCACCCTGTGGTTATTATTACTTTCAAAATTAACATGTCACAATCAGCGCTTATGAAAGAAAGTTTGTTATCTCCCAAATGATGGTTATATAGCATTTAAACAGCTTGACATTCAAAAGCAGAGTTTATTGCAGACCAACTACTTGATATCCATGGCAATTGCTATAGGGAAGAACAGCTCTCAGGGAAGCTGGAGCTTTATCATTTGTGAGAACTATGTTGTGCACCTACGTTAGCTGTAAGACAGGTCCTTGAACAGTGACCTGGGAGCATCCTGTCCCAGATTCTCACTGCACTCCGCAGAAAGACAGAAGCAGTTGCCACAAAATACACACTTATGATTAGATAGGGGTATTTTAAATTCAGTGACAAGGTAGTGTTTAAAGGAATAAACCTGCTTTTTAGCTACTAGAAATAGTCTTTAAAGGAATGAATCTGCTTTTTAGCTACTAGAAATAGAATCTTTTTTTCCACTAGCAGCATGTATTGACTGATAATGAACCTACCGAGAGTGATGGCTTTTCCTAGAGACACATATTGAGTCAACAGGGTTTGTTACAGTTGTGCAACCTCCTGAATTGCATTTACAATCATCATGGTAAGTGAAGCCAGAGCCACAGTAGTAGACTCATGGACTATTTCCAGTCCTCACAGAGGAGGACAAACACATCTGCAGACAGTGTGAGAGCTGACCAGGGCTATTCCATTGGGAAGTGCACAGAATGGCACTAAGCAGACACTTGGAGTATCGTGGATAGGCCAAAACAAGTGTTTATCCTGTTAACATGCTTTTACTACTTGCAAATGGTTCCAAACATAAAAAGGAGAAATAAAGACAAAATCATTGTTAACAAAGGGCATCTTCACATCCTTCTATTATACACAATCAGCCTGCCTTCTAACATCATCTGTCAGCATGCAGGACTCTTACTTTAGGTTGAATTTGCCTTCCTTCTTGACGAAGGGGAGAGTGGTACTTGTGCATATTCAAATGGGAAGAACATTTCCAGGCAAGTTCCCGTGATGGAAACCCATATGTGGTGTCAAAGGTTTGTGTTGGACCTCTCTGCCTTAGGTTTCATTCAGAATACATAGGAAAAGTTTTGTTTCATTCCAGTTCTCTGATCGTTCACCTCTCTGTCAATCAGGCCAACAGTATTTTTTGCATTTTATCACAAGGTCTTAAGTTTTATTTTTTTTCGGTGAGCTACCACTTCAAAACTGCCCAATAGACTGTGGTCTCCCACAGTGAAAACTTTCGATTTTATTAGTATACAGTGTAAGGGATGAGCCTGGATGAATAAAAATTGTACACAAGCCACTTGACAATATCGCACAACCTTGCACAGTAGGTCATAACAGGAAAAGTAAATTAATTTTGTGAGCTTCCTGGTGTAGAGCAGAGATTCAGCTATACAAACAACAGTACGATCACAGAATAAAGACACTTCTTAGCTTGATGTATATCCTTTGAAGCAAATATTGGCCAGTCTCTATAACGAACACAATGAAGTCATTAAAAATCCCCAACCTAAAAAAGGCCTCATTTCCACTTTAACCTTACAGAGATGAGGCACAGCAATAGCACTTTGTTTTTCTGAGTACATGGACTGTTTTATTCTAGAAGCTCAGGGGCCAGCTTCAGTACAGAAGAATAATCAGGGGAGGAACAGATATTTGCTGTTTTCAATCTTTTCCAGTAGCTGGCCATAGGGGGCACCTTTTCCAATTTTCAGTATTTATGAAACAACGTCTGCATATTAATCTAACATTAATATGTTCCTTAATTTTGAAGGAAAGCATCCATGTAAGAAGTGTTTTCTCCCTTAAGGAAAAAATATATAGCAAACCACAACATAATTAGTTACTTGTTTTCTAACAGTCTATATAGCAATTCGCTCTCTGTCTTGATGATAGTGCACACCCACAAGCTCATATATACTATTACTACCTCAGGTATTTAAACAGCCTCTCAAGTCTCAGCAAAATCCCTCTAATTTAATATTTAAACCCACAATGATCGACAATAAAAAATATAATTCTATAAACATCACTATGAGAAAGAAACAAAGCAATAAAGATGTCAACCCAGCCTTTGCCATAAGAAGAGCCAAAGCTCCACAAGCAAGAACACAGAACAGTTTCTTAAAAAAATAACACGACCAGTCCATAACACTCAGCAGAGAAAAGCTGTCTGTAATTACAAAATACATTTTATTTATGTAACCGTTTTCCAAAATAAATACTGAAACTTACCATTCACTTCAACACAGATTTCAGTGGCCAACACTGACGCAAAATCATGGCTGATATAAAATCTATCCAATATGGTCTTTGGAAATTTATCTACCTACTCATTTGGCACAGACTGAGACTGGAGCCACACTCAGTTCAAATAATTTGTGATGACATTATGTACAAATAGGGCCCACTGGAGTAGGCTATATATTGAAACCACACATCACAGTAAGCTGAATATATTTGATGTCAAACCAGCGCCTGCTACACATAATGGACAAAAAAAAAGTAGTTAAAGAAAAAGTTTGCATGCAGGAAATTACTTCAATCCCCTTTGCATCTCCTCCCAGCCCCAGAACAGAGAGTAACACTTCGTTGATAATGAACAAGCCAAGTAAATCAAGCCTAATACAAAACCACTGGCTGTTCAACATTATCTGTAATTAAAGTTAAACTGGAATGGGAGTATGTTTCTTCACACAACTCCCTCTCACTTCCCTTCACCCCAATCAACTAAAGCACAGTGCTAAAGTCATCCTCTGACTGGGGATCTTCACACTGATATGCAGAAGTCCTAATTATATAAGATGCTATAAAGTATGTGCAGTTGCTACCTAGTCCTTTGTTGTGGTTTGATGCTGGGTTAAACGCCAATCACACAAAATCTTATTTGCCTCTGCTGTAATTAAGCAGAGAAAGGGGAAATTAAAAATTCATTTTCATATGGTGAAATTTAGGATTATTGAGGAAAATGGAAAACTTCAAGGCAAAACAAGGCGAGACTTATACAATTACAGTATAAAGAGGATTTATTACTAACAGAATAAGAAGTAAACAGAAATAATAAGAAATTAAAGCAAACTCCCAGAACGACCCCCCTCTTCCAGTACCCCCCTCCTTCCAACCAACCCGCGCAAGAGAAACAAAACATGAGGTTTGGTCAGTGTTTTCAGTTATTAAGAGTCTTTTCTTATGTTTAAGGAAAAGAGTTCCTTCTGCTGTGCCGTGGGACTCTTCCCACAGAAGACAGTTCTCTGTGAACTTCTCTAGTGTGGTTCTGAACTTTCACAGGCAATGGCCCCGCCCGAATCTGCTGCAGTGGAGAAATCTCTCCCACAGGTTAGCAGTCCTCTCACAGCTGCCACTGTGGGCCATAGCCTGGGGTTCTAGTCTTTTAAGGATGAGCTCTCCCAGCCTGAAAGCAAAAATTCTCTTCTTCAACCTCTAAAAGCCTTTCACAGCACCTATAGGCTATGGCACCTTCTTTTCACGGGCTGCAAGTGAACTTCTACATCTTCCCATGCACTTTAATGAATTATAGAGAAAACCGTTTGTAATATGACAGTCTTTGCCACGGCTGGCAATTAGAATTTCAGCTCTGGCGCTGGGAA